>JAWPHD010001704.1:130000-299524 GCA_037043455.1 Cyrtodaria siliqua | reverse complement strand
CTCTTTGAGGATTTAAGTAGACGCCATCATATGTATCATATCCAATCTTTCTGGTCATCGCACCATCAAAAACTATAGTGTTTTTTTTATAGTAAAAACAGATGTCTCCCCCCACTCGGGAAAAGGACATGAAAGGGGTCTAACTTCATTCAACTGGAACACGTCGACTACATTGCAATACTACCTGGTACTGATGATCATCATTGCCAAGTTTCGTTGAAATCTGGATATGGGTTCAGGAGAACTAGACCTGACAATGTTTGTGTACTGAAATTTTTAAAGGGCAATAACTCTGGCAAAACTCTGGCAAAATCATTCAATCAATATACGGCGATGATAAGCATAATTAGGCTTGGTACTGATTATCCCTGCAAAGTTTCGCTGAAATCCGGCCAAGGGTTCAGAAGAACTAGTCCGGACAAAGGTTGTGTATTAAAACCTTTAAAAGGGACATAACTCCGCCAAAAATCATTCAACCGGAATACAGCGACGATATGCATAACTAGGCTTGATACTGATCATCCCTGCAAAGTTTCTTTGAAATCCGGCCAGGGGTTAAGGAGAACTGGTCCGGACAAACTGTGTTTATTAAAACATATAAAGGGCTATGACTCCGTCATAAATCACTCAGCCGGAACATAGTAACGATATGCACAACTATGCTCGGTACTCATAATCTCTGCAAAGTTTGGTTGAAATCCGGCAAGGTGTTAAGGAGAACTAGTCCGGACAAAGTCTGTGAACTAAAACATTTTAAAGGGCCATAACTCCGTCAAATATCGTTTAACCGGAGCATGTCGATGATATGCATAACTAGGCTTAGTATTGATCATACCTGCAAAGTTTATTTGAAATCCGGTCAAGGGTTAAGGAGAACTAGTCCGGACAAACTGTTCGTATTAAAACTTTTAAAGGACCATAACTCAGTCCGAAATCATTCAACCAGAACACATCGACGATATGCGCAACTAGGCTTTTTACAGTTTCGTTGAAAGGCTTGGTACTGGATCATCCCTTCAAAGTTTCCTCCACAAAGTGGGGGAGACATAATGAAAAGCATAGTGGCGAACTATAAATGGACCAACCACTAAACATGCAGTGCGTTGCAAATAGATGGGGTCATAACCTCGTTTGATAAACTGTTTAACAAGTTTAATACAGATTGTATGAACGTGATTATGAAAAGGATCTCGGTATCTTCTATGCTAAATATAAACGCCCTCCAAGAGGAGTTCAGGTTACAAGCAAAACAGACTGACTAACTGAAGGACGGACGGACGGACGGACGTGGCCGACCAACATATATCCGCTTTTCTTCGAAAAAAAATGGGTTCGAGTCCCGGTTGAGGAACGATTTTTTCACCACCTATTATATTGGGGGGGAGGGGGGGGGGGGGGGGGGGGGGGGCTCGTCCGGGAGCCATGACCGTGTCTGTTAGCATGAAACAGTATGAAAATAAGTCTGACAGCCGGCCTGGAGTTAACTCCACTAGAAATTCAGGGAGAATTTCAATCTGGTTGGGGTGTATGTAACCGGTTACAGGTATATGGTGAAATATCAATTCCTAACCGTGTGTCCTCGATAGCTCAGTGGTTAGAGCGCTGGTACGGTAAACCAGAGACCTGGGTTCGAGTCCCGGTTGAGGAACGATGTTTTCACCACCTGTTATATATATATAACGAGGAAAGAACAAATCATATTACAAATAGATGAAACATCACCAGATTGTCACTGTTGTGACAGTGGTTGTAGCTTTGGAACTGGAAGAAATGTCCTTTTTTTAAGCCATCTTAAGAAAACCCGTTTAATCTCCCCGTCACATGGTCGGAGAGCACCATCCTTTGCCACACCTTACAAACTATATACATAGATTTAAAAATCTAACAGGAAAAGTAGCATTTAAGGACGACAGTCAACCACAAACACACACAGAAACAAAGAACAATTGTAAAGATGAATAAAAGGCTAACTAAGACATCACAAACACAAAAGGGTTGACAATAGGGCTTTCACCTTGGAACACGAATGTTATAGAACATTTGAAAATTATTGTATGATTGCTTTAAAATAATGAGATTTTGCAATGGGGAAATTAATTGTAGTCTAAAAAAAAAGTGTGGAAGAAATATCATTCGCCATAACACATCTGGTATGCACGACCACGAAATCATGTTCTGTCCTATGATTTTTAATAGTTCGTTCACACGCTCACACGAAACATGTTTTACTTGAACGTGTATAGTTCCGCGTAATAGTCTATATGATCTTTTACTGAAAGTGTTTACTATTTCCTTTAGACTTCTAATTATACTGTATTACAAATCCATGAAAATTCAATGAGATTCATTAAAATCGTTCACGTTTTAGCTGAAAACATATAATCCCTGCACGCAACAGCAATACTCGTGGGGATATTGTAATACATTCTAGCAATGTAGAGTCAATACCAACTTTTATTATACAATTACACCACGCAACCTTGATCGTTTCATTCTCTCAGGCATTGTTGACTTCATTATCAAGATTCCGATGTTATCATAGTTTCATTTGCAATGAAAAACGACTGAAATTAATACTGGCGTGATCACACAGCTTATCATTTTAAAATACGTTATTGGAATATTGTTTCACTAGACTGGTGTTCTAGTATATTGTTTCACTCACTAGACTGGTGTTCTGTAGCAAAGTTAAAGGATAAAGCGGAGACAAATCAAACATAGTGGGCCAGAAAACCAGTCTTACCAGTCAGCATGTATTTGCATTCACACTAGCGTTTGTTTTGTGCTGTGTGGCGGCTGTAAAAAGTCGCACCGAGTACATATCACTACTGTTTGGGGCGCTTGTTTCAGCCAAAGGGTTTTTGGTATTTTAAGAGAAAATTAAACTACTACCTAAATACGTTATATTTCAGTGAAACAGACATTTTTAGTGGTAAATAAAAATACCTTACTTTTTAAAATCGGTTGAGGAATAAAATTTGTTGCGCGATAGTTGTTTTTGATGGGGCATTTTCAATGCAAAATTCTGCTGCATGAAAAATTGGAAAAAATATATATATTTTTTTTTTTAGAATTGTTATCCAAAAATGGTTTTAAATTGTTAGATATTAGTAAATAAAGACACCCTGAACGTTTTATAGCAAAATATGAAGGCTAACTGAAGTTATTTGAAATTTCTTAATTTCTTGTTTTGTGGTTGACTGTCCTCCTTGAATGCTACTTTCCCTGTCCGATCTTTTTATATTTCTTAAGCTTTGACAATTATTGTTGGTATACACGGACGTCGGTTGCGACCTTTGATTGTTGTAGTTTATTTTATTTCTTTATATTATTACTGTTGACTTAAAGGTTGCTAGTGTCAAATTCTGCATAAAAGCGTTTTGATTTAACATGTGACAATAAGATTACAATAATCTTTTATTTTTATTTTCAAAGTAACCTACACGTTTTCAGGATACCAAGTAGGTATAGATGCACGTATAACACGTATCACATGCTATTTCATGTTTAGTTGTAACAATCGATGCCGAAGGGTACGAAATGTCGCAGATTTGTTTATGTATTGCTAAGAAAGAAATTTCATGTAGTGTATTTCACCAGACACGCATATAGATATCATCAGCCTTTAATACCACTTCTCGATATCTGGATGTCATATTGAACATGACAACACTTTCTTTGTATACAATGGTTAACAATGTCCAATATAACTTCAGCCAAACACAGATAATAATTCTGATATTGTCGCTGTGTTTTCGATTTACTTCTGTCGATTGAAAATGGAGAACTAATACGCATACTGTATGACAATAGAGATGATTTCAATATTGACAATGTTAGTTACACCCGCTATGACGCGGATATTATTACCAGAACACATTATTAGGGGTCTCAAAGGATCACATTATTATTATTCTCAAAGGATTATTTTTTCTTTTTATTGAAGACGAGTTGCGGACTTTAAATTTGTAAATTTCGTCGAACCAAATGACATTCTACTAAGGTTACATTTACCATAGACTTCGAAAAGCCTTTATAAAATGTTTTTATCAATGACCTGATCTACTTTTAAAATAAAAAAGTTTAAATTTAAACCCCCTGCGGGCTTTTTGCCACTGACCGTTCCAAGGCGGTAAGCCCTTTTTCAACCCAGTTATGTTTATGGTCGCAAACTTTGCTTCTTGAGGGCTGGCGTGGCGCAGTCGGTAGCGCGGCGGATTTGTTACCGGAGGCCCCGTGTTCAATCCTCCGTGGTGCCACTGAGTTTCGTCGGTGTGTTCTTGGGCAAGACTCTTTTCCTCGGAAGGGGGCGTAAAACGGGCGATCCCGTGTATCGCTTTATCCTCCGAGCACGTTAATAACCATATGAATCTATTCGATAATAAGAGTAGGGCACGGTTCCGGATTCCTATGTATCCTTCCCCTCTCTGTTGCTATACTATGTTGATGAACCGTTAAACAACATTCAATTGAATTCTGTTCTATTAATCCTTCATGTTTGTTTTGATTGTGCACTTTTGGTTGACCGTGTGTTCTGTGAATGCTAATTTTACAATGGAACTGCATATCTACTCTTTTATTTAATTAATGTGATTTGCTATATGTAAAAAAAGAAAGAATGAACACATCGCCTAACATTTCATGATTTCGCGTAAATAACCCACAGATCTTAAAGCAAAGTTCGATTTCATCTTCTCTTTCCGATGAAAATGGCGGAAGTAGTTTCATTCACCTAGAATATAGTAGTCTGATCTTTTTTCCTACGACAGAAAAACAACAGTCTATGAGAAGCGAAAGACAAAATGAAAAGGTACTTTCTGAATGGCTGAAAATGAACTATACATTTTTTTCATTAGTCGATACAAATGTCTAAATATAAACGTTTATTAGATACATGCGAACACTCGGGTGACCGAGACTTACTCCAGTTTAAAAAAAAAAAACACAGCTGAAAATATTTCGAGTGAATTGCTTTTGGATCTGTGTTGTTTACAAATATTAGACATGCTAAGTACGGATATGAATTTCAAAATATTATGTTGTTTTAGAATTTTATAAGCGAAGTATCAGAATTACCTCCCATTTGTTAAAAACAATTTATTTCATAATACAAACATATTATTAGTATTGCTTTGAATAAATTTAATACTTGGCATTGACAAGAGTTGTCCATTCTGTCATTGTTTAAAAACCGCTGAAATGTTTCACAAACGATTGTTATTCTCAAGCAAATATATTCTGAAGTTCATAATTTTAAAATTACCTCCCTTTTCATTGAAATGAGAACGATTGTCGATAACCTATACAAGTATGTTCCCATCATATTTGCTTTATTTTTATCACCGATTTTGTTTACAAGTGAATTTATAGCATTACTTTTGTCATATATATGGGCGGCAATTTCCACCAAAAGTATAATTTCAATAAATCATCCAGACAAAGATGAATTAATTCATCGGTATTATATTTAGTCAAACCGTGACTGCAATATTTCGTATATGTCGTGCTCGGCCGTTTCCATATGTCCATTATCATACTTGTTTTTAATTCAATGAAACTTTAATTGATCCACTTCATTTTTTGAAACCATCTAATCAAACTTAAAACAATCCGTTGCTTTGTGAAATAACCCGGAGTGATTTTTCAAACCATCTAATCGAACTTGAAACGATTTTGATTTATTTCTCATCTGAGGTGAAAATCAGATAAATAAACGAGTGTGAAGAAGTAGTTTATTTATCACATGTGCCTGTCCTGAGGGAAATAAACACCTTTTTACAACAAACGAAAGCTCATTAATTTAAATGACATATGTTTTCTTAAATAAATATTAACTGTTATGAATATTAAAGTACGTGTCATTATGACACTGACACAAACCCATTAGTGAACTGAAGTTTTACAAATTGGAGAATAAATTACCGCAATATCTATAATGTTATGATATACATAATTATTGAGGAGTTATGAGGCAACTTTGGTTACGTCAAACTTTAGTTTATGTCATTCTCCCCACGTTGTCGTCGATGATAAAAAGTAAATATAAGTTTATATTTCAGAATAATACAAAAGTAGGGTCATATTGAACATTGACAACCCTTTCTTTCCAATTATGGTTAATAATATTTATCCTAAAGAACTTCAGCTTAACAAGGCTAATATTTCTGATAATAACGCTTCTTTCCTTATTTAGATCTCTCTATTAAAAATGGTGGAACTTTTAGAAAAATCTATGACAAGAGAGATGATTTTAATTTTGACATTGTTAATTATCCCCACTTGGATGTTTGTATGTTTGCGTGTTTGTTTTTGTGTTTTGTGGTTGACTGTAGTCATTGAATGCTACTTTCCCTGTCCGATTTTTATATATCTTTTCTTAAGTATGGCAATAAGCATTATGACGCTTGTTTCTTTTGTTTTATACGTGATCACAAGGGTTAACATTACTATCGCAGTGTTCCTCCTGAGCAAGTATGTATTTCATGATGACGGTTTTGAACATACCATTCGCAAAATAATAGTTCGTTATCACAATACCTCCCTATTATCTGATATATAGGGACTAATAAGCTGCTAGTGATCTAAAGTCGAATCTAAATATAGATAAAAAAATCGAACAGGAAAAGCAGCATTCAGAGACAACTGTCAACCACAAACACACAGATACAAAGAGAAGAGTTAAAGTTGAATAAAAGGCCAAATAAGACATCACAAACATAAAAAGGGTTGACAATAGGGCTACCGCCATTGAACGGTCAGTGGCAAAAAAGGCCACTAGGGGAGGGTGGGGTGGGGAGGGGTTAAACCAGGTTTTAGGGTGCACCAAGCCTCAAACGTACCTTACTGTCAGCCCAATAAAACGGAACGGTGTAATCAAAAAATCCCCGCGATGAACTATTCTATAACCAATTAGGCATCATTAGTAGGCAATACAAGTAAAACACAAAGATGCTCGTGTATATATAGATACAAAACAACATAGCCTTGAACGCCACAAAGAAGGTAGTAATTGACTGGCAGAAGGAGAGCAACAGGGGAATGCACCATTTAGGGCACGACAAGACAAGACTGCAGACAAACATCAGGTTGTCCTTGTCGCAGAAGAGTTCTTAAATTACTTTTATATTTGGAAAGAAGATCAGGGTTACGATGATACAACTGTGCAAAGGCTTTACGAAGTTTATGGTAATTAAGCCCTTTTCAGCACAACAGTTCTTATTACGCACATCAATGATCAATATGGGAAGGTGAGTTGGCTTTGTATAGAGCTTAATAGAGGAAATTGAAAGTTATATGCCGGTAATGGGAAATGTAAATAAAGGAATACTATTATATATAAAGGTGAGTTTGTAAACATGGTAAATAGGGGAATTTGTTGTCAATACATGGTCAATTTGAAATTAAGACAGACATATCATCATACTGTTCCATTTAGTGTGTGTTTGTGTGATAGTCGATGTCAGATCTAAATTTCATTAGAGTTACTAAATGTTCTTGTTTTGTTAAAAAACAATGTTTCAGTTATATTTCTATATACGCTTTGCTTTTAAACTAATTGATGGTGTGTGTCAATTGCAGGTACGAGTTTAAAATTGGGAACACATCCTGTTTTCGCTGGCTTTAACATTTGCACTCGCCTCTTGGTACTTGGTTGCGTTAACATTTACTATCGCATCGTATTCATAAATACTGAACAAAATTCCTAATTTCTCACTTTTTTTTTATCTTTACTTATTTTCTTAATTTAAATATATTTTTGAATAGTTGTGTGATGCGTATTGTGTTTTAATCAAACGTTTTTAGTATATTTATTTTATGTTTAAATTGTTACATCTTTTGAGAGTTACCCTCTATTTATATAAAACATAAAATGTGCTGATAAAACACATAGCATGAAGTCCGCTAAAAAGTATATTTGAACTAAATGTGGAAGGTTTAATTACTCCTGATCGACCGGATGTGCTCGCCTAGTGTAGTCGAACGTAAATCTATAAAAAAAACACTTGTTTGTTTAGTGAAGTTTAGGCTATAAATGTATTCTGGACATGTAATTAATACCTTGAATGCTTCACATCATCCTTTTGACAGTTTTAGATATGAAATTATACTGGTTTTAGATCAGTGAGATGCAGATCAAATTACTAATTTAAAACACACTTTCTTATAGATTATTAGTAGACATGTTAATCTTCGCGAAGCTGTGTCTTTCCCAGTATCCATATGCAGTTTTTGTTTTTTACATGGTTATAAACATAGTCATATGTCAATGGGAGGCAATGAAGAAATCTTTTGTGTAATTAAGCCTGTAATTAGCTGTCGTTTTTAAGTACACATCCCCGCCTGTAGATGTTTAGTAAGATTATAACGACTGGCTAGAATACGCATCACCGAACGATGCAATATAGCCCACAATGCAATACTGCAGTTACTGTAGGTTTCAGACTAGTCAGGAAGTAATTTCGCGTCGTAAGATGCTAAATTAGATCCATAAAATGATCCAAAGTTTCTAGTTTGCATGTGTTTTCCTCAAGATTAGTTTTTATTTCATTGTAATATCTAACCTGATGTTAAAGTAATATGACTGTTGTCATGAATAGTAAGTATTTCACTGTGTTTGTCAGGATTATTTCTTGGAGAGTATGAGGTAGAGATTGTGTTTTCACCGGTCTGACACATAGACGGACAAAATGCCTTTTGCTTAATAATGGCCAAATCCAGTTGTTTTTTCTGTGAAAGCTTGTGTCTGATTGAGAAAAAAGAAGCCGATGTTAAATTTGTTAATTTTATAACACAACATGTCTTTTTTCAATTAAAATTGAATGTGTGCGTTTTAAGGTGAAATTTTGGGGACCTAGTAATTTGTAGTGGACCTAAATCACTTGAAGTAGGCCCTCAAGTGTCTTTATGAGGATTAGTGGTAATAGGTAATAGCTCTGTCATATTTCCAGCAATAAATGGCAGTTTTATTATTTTAAGGTACCGTAAGAGGCTTACATCTGAAAATGTATCGGTACTGACATTTTTACATAACACGACTCTAGGAGGAGTCTTACTTTGTATCGAAAGCAGAGAACCTGTAAAGTTTGTACGCGATGATGCGTTTTACAATCTGAAACTTAAATTATACACAAATATGTGGAATTCAGCATTTATTTTAGGTTTTTGCGCTAAACATTGTCTAAATCCCACCTATGTTTCTTCATGCCGTTAGATGAAATCATTATGCAATGGCATTGAGCTTTTTATTAACGATACCAGTATAATCAACTGAAATATATACTGTTCTGGTGTGTGATTCAGTTTGTCTCGCAGTTGCCTTAGACAAATGCACTTAAAACTGCTACATACATATGGGATAGACTTATTTTTTGTGTCGTTACTTCAATTTTGTCTATTTGTTTTGGCATTTTATTGCCAAAATGTATTCTTTATTGGAATATGTGCATGTATATGTGCCCCAAAGCAAACTTATGGTCTACATTGTGTCTCAACATTGTTGAAATTTAACAAAAAGTCCGTTTCTCTATGAAAAATGAAGAAATTTCATGCATGAGTGATTTTGATATCTGCTTCAGACATTATGTGTATTTATTAGTTTGGTATATAGAAGGCAATGTTTGAAAACTTTACTTGATGAAAATATACCAAGCGTTTCATTTATTATGGCATTTTTCTAATTTGATATAACGCGCCTTAAAATCCTTGATTTCTATCAGCCGAAAGGTTCTTTGCATGCAAGAATTGAACCAAAAGACAAAAGGTCCTTGCAAAACTATCTA
The DNA here is from genome assembly GCA_037043455.1 of Cyrtodaria siliqua. Classification (NCBI taxonomy): domain Eukaryota; kingdom Metazoa; phylum Mollusca; class Bivalvia; order Adapedonta; family Hiatellidae; genus Cyrtodaria; species Cyrtodaria siliqua. The sequence continues at coordinate 289,745 of JAWPHD010001704.1, read as the reverse complement.
ATTTTCTATTTTGTCAACCTTATTGGTCAGTTAGATGTATTCGATAAATATTTTTGACAAATGTCGCGACTCATTTATGTGTCAGACCAGTCAGGAAGTACGTCCTTGTCGCAGTATGCTGAAGTAGTTCATGGAAAAATCCAAAGTTTTTATTTCGCATGTGTTTTCCGCAGATCAGGTTTTATTCATTGTTAAATCTAACCTGATGTAAAAGTTGTATTTCTGTTGGCATGAATAGTAAGTGTTTTACTGTGTTTGTCAGGACTATTTCTTTGGAGAGTATGAGCACAGGGATAGGTAGAGATGTGGTTTTGTCATATGTTTATTTCAAAATACGCATAGTGTAAATGAATGACCCCAACAAGTATCATATTTTGCATTTTGTTCAATGGGCTGATTTTCACCGGTCTGACACCTATAGACCTCTCTAAAGATTTAAGAAGTAGTATGACGATCAGAAAATCAACAACGCGTTAACCTAAGGCGAGCTTACGCTCGCATTTGTTTTGTCAACTTGTAAAGGCAGATTATAATTTGTGATTCTGATTTGCTGATGTACAATTCCAACTTCCGTAAGAAGTCTCACCGTACATCCAATCAATATTGTTATTTTTACATCCTACAGGGATTGTATGACATTCATTGATCCAGTTTTTCCTTAAACAAGTGTGTTTCATATACCGCGTTGAAGGTTTTGTGCTCATCGACATTTTGGCCCATTTTATTAGGGTTCCCTTAACTTTCCTCATTATCTTGTATTAGACACTGACGTCGAGTTTTGGACCTCTTTTAACAGTCTGTAAGATTATTAATATTATTTCTTATGGATCTTTGATACGATTCTATTTCGCATCACTAATAAATACTAATTGGCCCTTATTTCGTATTTCACAGAATGGTATTACTCTAAAAAAAACAATTATGAGTCTATTAGTTAAAACTTTTAAAATAAATATTTCACCTCTTCGGTTACACTCTGCGTCATCAAAACAAATTCCACAAAATAACACTTCATTTCTTAGAACTAAACCATACGCCTTACACCTTTAAATCTTCATTCGGCAACCTCGTTTCATGTTCCTTCTAATAATATTACTAGGATTTTTAATAATGGCTCCAACGTTTCCGTAACTCCTCTAGGATCACCTGTTTTGAGGAAATACCATGTAAAGAAGATAAAAATATCGGACAGGGAAAGCAGCATTCAAGGACGACAGTCAACCACAAAACACAAAAACAAACATGCAAACAGACAAACGAGAAGGCAAAAGTAATAAAAAATGCAAACGACATCACAAACACAAAAGGGTTGACAATAGGGCTACCGCCTTGGAACGGTCAGTGGCAACAAAGGCCACTGGGGGTTTAAACCGGTTCTAGGGTGCACCAAACCTCACACTTACCCTACTGTCATCCCATTAAAACAGGTTCCATGTGTGATTCCATGTTATGTATTAAGCACAGTTTGTGTTTAGGTTATATACATGTTGAACCATACTGTAAACATTAAGGATATGTTATCCTTAGTTATCACATAATTGTATATACATGTGTGTTGTTCAATGTTATGTTTTAAACAAAGTTTCAGTCGTTTAATACGTTTTGACCCCTACAGTTAAAAATAAAGGAAATGTTATCTTTATTGATCACATGTTGTCAAACCATGTTTGATTTAATGTTATGTATATTTAATGTTATGTATTAACCACAATTAGTGTTTACGTTTTTATACATTTGGAACCATTAAACATTTATATATTAGGATATGTTATCCTTTACTGTCATGCTATTGTTGAGCATGGTTGTAAATCGATGCTTTTAGCGCCTGGTGTTAGTAACTGCTGAGCAGGAGTAATGCAAACTTCAAGGCACTAATAGTTTAATTTAATTATACAATGCAAGTGAATGTTTAACATTTCAAGGTGAAGGAGTGTTTCGATTATGTGAGAATTTAAAATCTGCCAGAGACTATATTGATATATTAAAACGATAGATTTAAATTGAGTTTGTTGCAGGTATGGTTGCTGGCCCTTTTGAGGAAATATATTTTCCCAGTTTTCAAGTTTCGCCACTGGGTTTAGTACCTAAAATGTCTCCTGGTGTATTCCGTGTCATTCACCATTTATCCTATCCAGAAGGTAACTCGATAAACGAGGGCATACCTCCAGAACTATGTTCTGTACAGTATCACAATATTGACCAGGCAGTTAATCTCATTAAATTATTGAAAAATGCATTTAGACTGGTTCCCTTTTCTTCAAATGATTATGAAATGCTAGGTTTTTGTATAGAGGACACATTTTTATTATGAATAAACTCTGCATATGGGCGTTGTGTGCTTATAGAGTTTAGTAATGCACTACAATGGATAGCTGAACATAAACTTATGGTTTCTGGCTGTGTAAACATATTGGATGACGTTTTGTTTGTTGGTCCGCCAAGAAAATAACAAGTGTTCTCTTGATCCAGATCATTTTTGAAACCGCCATAAATCTAGGCATTCCAATTAAAGAAGAAAAAACAATTCAACCATGCACCACACTACCATTTGTTGGTATTTAATTGGATTATAATGCCATGGAAAAACGTCTACCAATTGACAAACTTTTGAAAATTCAGAACATTTTGTCAGTTCAAATGTAGGAAAAAGGTCACGTTATGAGAACTGCAGTCTTTGACAGGTAGCTGTACCAGGTCGGTCATTTTTGCGTCGGCTTATTGATCTCACTCTAGGATTAAAGAAACCACATCACAAATGGCGGCTTAATAAAGAAGCCAGAGCTGATTTAGAAGCATGGTATTCATAACAACTTTCAATGGAAAATCGCTGTTTTTGTCTGACATATAGGACATAATTCACTACTCTGAACCTCTATACGGATGCGAGTCAAGTTGGCTTCGATGGTTATTTTGGATTTCAGTGGTTTACAAAGAAATGACCAGACTCATGGAACATTTACCATATAACAGCTCCACAACAAATGCATTATGCTTCATTCAGATAATTTAGCTGTTGTCTATGTTATCAAAAGTAAACATCAAAAGATAAAGTAATCATGCATTTAGTAAGACGTTTAGTTGTTCAGTGTTTGAAATACATTCTCTTTTCAAGCTTGTCACATTGCTGGTGTATCAAATATTTTAGCAGTCAATCTTTCTCGTCTACAGATTGGGGGAATTCCTTCAGCTGTGTCCATTCCAGAACCCAACGGCCATGGACATATAAGTAGAGAGGCTGATTCTTTAAGAAGTGTGGCTACCGATTTGTTGAACAATGCTCTAGGCGTGGCAAGTCAACAAACCTATCAGACAGCAATTATATATAAGCAATTCATTAACACAACATTAGGTAAAGAATACAAATTACAATCTTCTATAAAGGATATTAAACAGTACATTGATTTTTGTTTCACTAAAAAGTTGGCAGCTATGTTTAACCAGATTTCTAATAAATTAGTAGGAGTGGAATTAGAGTTGTCTAATTATAAACATAACAAATGAAGTAAACAAAAGCTTTACATCCAATGCTGCAATGATAGCATAAACCAATGCCCTGCTCATGCTTTATTTGCTTATATGCAAATGCGTATGCCATCAACTGGGCCCTTATTCTCCTTTATGGATGGAACTCCTGTTTCTAGGTATGTTTTTGCTACAAACTTACACCTTTATTTAAGTTGGACAGGCTGTAATACCCAATTTTGTAAAGGTCACAGCTTTCGTATAGGTGCAGCTACAACCGCAGCAAATTTGGGTATCCCTGGTGAAAAAATACAGTTGATTGGCCGGTGGTCTTCAAACGCTTGATGCAAAATATATCAGAATGCCGGTTTCGAAGATATAAGCAGGTGTTCTTTCATCAAATTAGGTATATGATCATGTAAACACAGTTGTATTATGGTAATTGTAAACGTTTGATAATCATGGCATGGGGTCAGGGGTCTCTACCATGTTTATCTAGCGTAAGATACATGTACATGTACAGTAATTTTATAATGTCGACACAGGATAAACATACTATGGGGACGGCCTCTGAAAATGTTTTCCTGTGTATCTATTCTGTTTGTAACAATACTGTAACACTATGGATTTTATAGAAGTTAAGGGTGGTTTAGCTTGGAATATTGTTTTCTTAATTCATTATTACATGTACACCAATGTATGTTTAGTCCATAAGATATTACACTCATTGTGTTGAGATATTTACGAAAAGTAATTTTATGTATACTTTTTCAGCGAATATGCAATTTATCTAGTCAAATGTAGTATATTCACATAAATTTAACAATTGTAATTTCCATTTCACACACTTGTCTCACTCTACAGTTGCGGATGGAATTATTGCTTTCATACCTGCTAAGGTAGATATTTCAGCAATATGTGGCGTTTAGATTTGTCCCCCACCTTTGATGTTATTCATTCAAATTTAATAAATACACGGAATGTTACACACGAATGTTTTAAGATATGAATTGAATAACTTTTCAATTATGTCATTTACTCTATAATAAATAGCCAATTCAATTTCATATCGGTGTATCTCTTTTATTTATTCCATAGGAAGTGTATACTTTGAATTTACATCAAACAGAGCGCAACTCAGGAATGAGTATTGGTTAATATTGGAAGGTCAGCATACATAATAATTTATTGTTAAATAAATGTTTTTATGTTACTTAAAATATTAATCATTTGTTTAAAGTTGTTTTGCTCTAACTATTCTAATGCTTATATAGAAAATATGATGAGTGGTTTCTACGCTGTTGTAGGTATAACGCATCAGCTTTGATCGACAGGGAAAGTAAACAAAGAAGGGAAACCCACCATTCCACCCAACAAACCTCATACTATATCTGCATATATCATGATATAGATAGATATTATTTCTTATTTCATTTTACGTTCTTGTATTGGGGCATGTCTATTCGTCCCCCACCTTTGATGTTATTCATTCAAATTTAATAAATACACGGAATGTTATACATGAGTGTTTTAAGATATGAATTGAATAACTTTTCAATTATGTCATTTACTAAATAAATGGCCAGTTCAATTTCATATCGGTGTATCTCTTTTACTTATTCCATTGGAAGTGTATACCTTTAATTTACGTCAAACAGAGCGCAACTCAGGAGTGAGTATGGGTTAATATTGTAAGGTCAACATGAAGCTAATTATAGATATGCATACTTCAATGATGAGTTGTGTATTATAATAGGACTATCGATTATAGGCATGAACATTGTATGGACAAATTTATTGAACATAAAAAACAAACATCTTAGAGTAAAATTGCACTAAACTTTTCGAATATAAAGGGCACTATTTCTGCCAAATAAATATTGTTTCTGATATTTTGTTCACATAAATAGTGTTGCATTAATGTCATCTATTATATCATTGACAATGTTCATGCCATTAATATGCATTTGGATGAAAATTCAATTAACCATACCCCATCCATTTTGGATTTTCTTTTCAAAGATGGCTGACCAATAGCCCTTAAGGGATATACTTCTGAGTGGTTTTATATAAAGCAAGATACGAGACAGGGAGGAAATATATATCTCTCTTCATGTACTTATGTTATTTATATGAACTGATGCATTGGTTGCCTGCTAGCAAAAGCGGTTATCGGATTCTTGAGAAATATTTTAACTATATGTAACACTTATTCAAATAGTTGCGCTTTTAATATAATGCTTTTAAGTGTGGTGTTATTATTTTTAATGAAAGCAAGCGATTTATCACACTCTTTTGTTATAGGTAATAAAGAAATAAGTGAAGTTGACAATTATACACATTTAGGAATCGTTGTTGACAAATATTTGAAATTCAATAAATCTGTCAATTAAGCGTGTAATAAAATCAAAAGCATATTTAATGGCCTGATCAGCAGTGGGTTGACAGAAGAGCAAGGATTTCATGCTTTGACAAGTGGATCCACACACTGACAGGTAGTTGAACGTTATACGTCCGTGAATTGATTTTTTTAATAAATATACTGTAGTTAAACATTTAATATAAGTTCTTAAAGTTTAGGATATAACAATTAATAAAGTGTTTCTTGTCGAAGAACATAGTTACACAATCCATCAGTAGCATACTATTTTAATTATTATTTGCAAATTGTACAGGAAAAAAAATTACGTTGTGTCCTTTAGAGGGTCTGAAGGCGATCTGGAGGCATTATGGGTGTCAATCCAACTTAAAATACGAGAAAAGCCATTAAAACATGTTTCAGTTAAGTATTCCGTGTAGATCTATGCACTAAACTATGTCCCATAAAATAATCGATTTATTTCATGTTTTTCTGCAATCTTGTCTTGCCGTGCCCTCAATGGTTTATTCTCTTGTTGCTCTGGCTTCTGCCAAGTCATTGCGAACCTTCTTTGTGGCTTTCTAGGCCATTGTTCTTTTGTATTTGTATATATACACGAGCATCCTTGTTGTTATTATTATATTGCCTATTAATGCTGCCTTGTTGGTTAGAGAATAGTTCATGGCGGAGATTTCTTTATTTACACTGTCCCGTGTTGTAGGGATGCCCTGGTTTAAAACCCCAATGGCATGTTTTGCCACTGACCGTTTCAAGGCCGTAGCCCTATTGTCAACCCTTTTGTGATTAAAATGTCTTATATCGCCATTTATTCATCTTTAAAGTTGTTATTTGTTTCTCTGTGTATTTGTGATGTCTGATATCGCCATTTATTCATCCTTAAAGTTGTTATTTGTTTCTGTGTGTGTTTGTGTTTGTGTTTGACTGTCGTCTTTGAAACATTTCCTGTTCGATATGTATATCTATATTAAAACATGTAATATGTAATTTTAAACAGGTTATCGCATTTCTTTAGTAAAAATGTTTTAAACGTGTTTCATTGTTGAAGTATCCGTTATAAAACCATGCTAAAACCCCCGTCACACTCTGACGTAGTAGCATCAAGTTCCCACTGCGTGCTGAAAAAATTGCTTGGACGCAGTAAGCAATCCAACAGCGTGCAAGGAACCCAGCAGAAACCTCTAGGACCTAGTATGGTCTCCATGGTCTTGGAAACTCTACGCGCACTTTGGACATGTTCAAAATGAGCGTAGCTGCTCCACGTTCTGAGCACCACGCAGCAAAGACTTCGTAAAGACGTAGTAACGACGGCAGCGACCCGTTATTGACGTAACCAACACCTCGTAGTGACTCTATTGCCGTACTACAAGCGTAGCGCGGACGGGAAAAATGGATGGAGTTCTCACGGAGTTGTCACTGAGTGGCGCAGTATTTATACCAACCTGGGGGAATCCCCTTTGACGCAGCGACAACGTAGCAAGAGCTTAGCTCGATCTGATTGGACGTAGCAGGGACCGTGTGCAAACACAGGCAACCTAGAAAATCAGTGGGTACGTGTGCAACACAGCATGAAATTGATAAATGCACATTTTTGAGAAAAGATCAAGTTCCCGCTGCGTTCATCTCTATTTTTTGGACGCAGTGGGATCTTCATGCTGTCTCGTCAGAGTGTGACGGGGGCTTTATAGAAGCTTTCCCATCGCTTAATGGAATTAAGGCGGGACCGCGTAATGGCAAAATACCACGAATCCCTGTGTTTTTAAGGCCAGGATCATAATTAAACCGAACCTAAAGCCCCCGTCACACTCTGACGTGACAGCATGAAGATCCCACTGCGTCCAAAAAATAGAGATGAACGCAGAGGGAACTTGATCTTTTCTGAAAAATCAATTTCATGCTACGTCCTAGACAGGTCCCTGCGATGTCCTCGCTGCGTTGCACACATTCCCACTGATTTCCTTTTACGTACCTGTCCAAGCGCCCACTAGGTTGCCTTGTTTGCACACGGTCCCTGCTACGTCCAATCAGATCGAGCTAAGTTGTAGTTGCGTCAAAGGGGATTCCCCCATGTTGGTATAAATACTGCGCTTGTAGTACGGCAATGGAGTCACTATGAGGTGTTGGTTTCGTCTATAACGGGTCAATGCCGTCGTTACTACGTCTTTACGAAGTCCTTGCTGCGTGGTTCTCAGAACGTAGAACAGCTGCCCTCATTTTGAACATGTCCAAAGTGCGCGTAGAGTTTCCAAGACCATGGAGACCATGCTAGGTCCTTAAAGGTTTCTGCTGGGTTTCTTGCACGTTGTTGGATTTCTTACTGCGTCCAAGCAATTTTTCAGCACGCAATGGGAACTTGATGCTACTACGTCAGTGTGTGACGGGGGTTTAACATGCATATGTAATGCACATGCACATTTGTTTTGAAACTAGAAAGAGAAAATTGAACCTATAGAAACCACAGCATCCAAACGAAATGGCACCTGAGTCCGCACTGCATCTCAAAGAGAAAATAAATATACAATAAAAAGGATAATACACAGAAGTAGTGGTGAATACAGGGTAACGATTTGGAATGGTCAGTAGGCAATGTGGTCTACTGGTTAGCGAAAAGCGGTTATATGTCAAGGTCAAGGTCACAGGTCAAGGTTAAGGTCAAGGTCACTATTGACCAAAGATAGTGTTAATAAAAGTACAATCCATCAAAAGTAAATCTCTAACAATACACCACATGTTGTTGTATTTGTTTTGGCAACAATCACTCTTTTAGATCGACTCAAGAACCTTTACTACCTGAGCTTACCGTTTTCTTTATCGTTTGAGACCGCACATAACACCTTTTTTCTGTATTAAACACGATACTTGAAATTTCCTCACAGTCTGAACTGATATAAATCCATATAAGCAATTATTTCTGCTATTCGATAGGGATTCGAAAACAGAAGATATCTGGTTTTACAATTTGCAATATTATGTTCTGAATTGATGGCATTTATAATACGTCAATACAAGCAGCTAACGCGATAAAAATGAAGAAGAACTCATACCCGAACACGTGAACAATGATATTTCATGACAGGAATTCAATTAGATATAGACACTATTTACTGTACACAGTTGTATAGACACTTTATCGCCAATGCGTATATATGCTCTAGATAAATATGATATAAAAATAGAAATCGAACAGGAAAAGCAGCATTCAATTACGACAATCAACCACAAACACACACAGCATCAAAGAACAACTTGAAAAATGAACAAAATGCGAAATACGACATCACAATCACAAAGGGTTGACATTAGGGCTACCGCCTTGGAACGGTCAGTTGCAAAAAATGCCGCTGGGAGTTTAAACCAGGTTCTACGGTGCATCAAACCTCACACTCTAACCAACAATGCAGCATTAATAGGCAATATAAGTAAAACACAAATATGCTCGTGTCTATATATAAACAAAAAAAAATAGCCTAGAAAGCCAAAAAAAGAAGGTACTCAGTGACTTGGCAGAACCAAGAGCAACAAGAGAACAAACCAAATGGGCACAGACATTCACACATAATACTTGAATCTACTTGTTTTTAAACCGACAAACACTCTGCGAGTTTAAGAAAGCATGCAGAAAAGGTAGGCTTAAAGGTCACCAGAAGATGCATCGATCAACCAAAAACAAGCATTAGACGAATAACAATAGCAATGTTCATCATAATTAGAAGCAAGGCATGTGACATCACATTCATAGCAATATAAATAACATATATGATCATGTATATATGAATATCAAAATGCAAATTCCTAGCAGCCACAATGCAATTATTCAGTTACTTTGTAGGATCCAGAGCAACACGACAACATACCATTAAGGGTAACACAAAGAAATATAAAATGATCTGACAGGGAAAATAGCATTCAAGGAGGACAGTCAACCACAAAACACAGAAACAAACATCCAGACAGACAAACAAGAAGGCAAACGTAATAATAAATGCAAACGACATCACAAACACAAACGAGTTGACAATAGGGCTACCTCCTCAGAACGGTCAGTGGCAAAGTAGGCCACCGGGGGTTTAAACCGGTTCTAGGGTGCACCAAACCTCACACTTATCCTACTGTCATCCCATTAAAACAGGACAGTGTAAATAAAGAAATCTCCACCATGATCTAATCTCTAATAAACAAGGTGGCATCAATAGGCAATATAAGTAAAACACAAATATGCTCGTATAAATATAATACAAAAAAACAATAGCCTAGAAAGCCACAATGAAGGTACTCAATGACTCAATTACTAAAGCCCATTTGGACGGTGGCGTTTGATGTTTGTCTATGATCTTTCTTGTCGTGCCCTTAATGGTTTATTCCCTTGGTTTATTCTCTTGTTTCAAAAAAACAATAACCTAGAAAGCCACAATGAAGGTACTCAATGACTCAATGACTAAAGCCCATTGGGGCGGTGGCGTTTGATGTTTGTCTATGATCTTTCTTGTCGTGCACTTATTGGTGTATTCTCTTGCTGCTCTGGCTTCTGCCAAGTCATTGAGTACCTTCATTGTGGCTTTCTAGGCTATTGTTTTTTGTATTATATTTACACGAGCATATTTGTGTTTTACTTATATTGCCTATTGATGCTGCCTTGTTGGTTAGAGACTAGATCATGGCGGGGATTTTTTTATTTACACTGTCCTGTTTTAATGGGATGACAGTAGGGTAAGTGTGAGGTTTGGTGCATCCTAGAACCGGTTTAGTCCCCCAGTGGACTACTTTACCACTGACCTTTCCAAGGCGGTAGACCTATTGTCAACACTTTTGTGTGTGTGATGTCGTTTGCTTTTATTATTACTTTTTCCTTCTTGTTCGTTGACAGTTAATAAAATAAATACTGACCACATATTGCCTGTGAATTTCGCCGTCCAACTCCTGCTCCAAACAAAGCAACTATCAAGCAGTCCCGGCCAGAACTAGGAGACAATTGATTTTATAGCAAACGTTACGCCCAAACCATTATTGCCCCCGTTCAGTCCGTGACGTGCGTGGCTAAATTCGCAGTATTAAAATCTACACGAAAGGACCCTTACACAATTTTGCCTTTCAAGGGAGATAGACCTATACGTTTACATGCATTAGCACAAAACTAAACTGATTAAACGGCCCTTATTAACGGCCACTTAAAATGTGCAAGGTTTTCCGTGTTACCTGAATATATCATGAACATTGTGAATTCGGTTCAACTAAACAATGAATTAGGGTGTAACTATCATGTAGTAACAAGAGCTATGTACGACCAATACGCTCTACCCGTGACATTTTGTGACAGCATCTATCTCCCCTTTTCCGGGTTTCATTAGGCACAATCATAGAGTCTCAGGATGTTGTCCAGTCATCGCACAAGGAAAAGGAGAAGCATATTGACTGATTGTAGAGATATCAATTACTAAACATAGAAGCGCGTTGCAACACTAAAGGGTCGTATCATTTTCTTACGAATTTCCTAATTAATTTTGTAAAGTTGTCAAGAAAGCCGTCAGATCCCTTTAACTTTAAGTTTATAGACCACATCTCCAAACATAACGGTTGTGATATTCCTAGTCGCAGAAGTGTTTTAAGGTTGGTGAGATGTGTTGCACTCCACATTACCTCTCATGAACAGACTCAATAAAACCGAGTCTTGTACTTGTATCTCTTGTTTGTGTTTGTTGCTTCCAAGCGATCCCCTTTCTGTATCTATTGACCTACACACTACCGTTTGTTTAGTGCCGTGTGGCAGCCGTAACAAGTTACACCGACTACAAATCAGTAGTGTTATTACTTACTTGTCCTTTGGATTCATCAAGCCCAGCCCTTGTTGCTTTAACATGGACTATTGCTTAAGCTGGTGCTAGGAGGCGTGATAGGTGTTGCACATCCTACATTACCGCCCATGAACAGACTGAATAAACCGATTCTGCTACTTATATCTCCTGTTTGTGTTTTTGCTCCCAAGGGATCCCCTTTTCAGAATTTATTGTACTTCTCCGTAAGTTTTCGTCGCGGCGATAGTTTGTGATAAAGAAAACCTTACTGAAGAAGATTACCTGCAATGACTTGATTTCAGAAGACTGTTCTCATGAATGTTTAAGACGTTCTTAGTATTATTACAAATACTGAATGTGTCGACTGACTATATACGACACTAAAGTGTTGTCAACGTTATAACAGTGTTGAAGCACAATGAGTGATTGTCATCAAATGCCTTCTATAAGGGTTGATGACGCGATATAATGATGATTAACCTCCACTGAGGTTGTGGATGATGTTCCTCCAGTGAGGACTGATAACGGGCCCACCTCGTGTCTCGGGGGTTGTCGATTCTATAACCTGGCCATGTCGCACAGGTACGGGGACCGCCTCCATCTGGGTGGCTTATATCCAACCCTGGATGGCTTAGGCTGTAATAATACATACGTTTTAGATGTCGATTCATAAACACACCAATCTTATATAATTATCATTACACCAACAAATCATTTTCTAATAAATATATGTAAGCTGTACTAATGATGAGTAGCAATGTATACATATTATACAACGCCATGTATACGCCATGTACGTCGCTGTTAACCAATGCCCCTAATATATGTAATACACAACGTTATCAAATCACTCGTACATTACACTCATTGAGTTATGCATGCATACATGTTTGTCAACTAATGCCCATATTATACAACGCTATGTATACGCGTCGAACATTTATACTAGTCTCATCGTTACCTAATGCACCTAATATACAATGTTATCAATTCATTCGTGTATGACAATCACTGAGTTATATGCCAATTTTAACAAATGTACCTATTATACAACGTTATCAAATTAATATTGTTTTACAATTAATGATCAATTACAATAATTACATCTAATAAAGTAGCTTCAAAACATATGCTAGTCTCAAGTTAATGTTTGAGAGACATCAAAGCTAACCGGATGTCGTAACCGCCAACGAAGATGGCGCCGCCCACTGAATACAAATGAACGATAAAAGTTAATAAAATGAATACTGACCACATATTGCCTGTGAATTTCGCCGTCCAACTCCTGCTCCAAACAAAGCAACTATCAAGCAATCCCAGCCAGAACTAGAAGACAATGGATTTTATAGCAAACGTTACGCCCAAACCAATATTTCCCCCGTTCAGTCCGTGACGTACGTGGCTAAATTCGCAATATTAAATTCTACACGAAAGGACCCTTACACAATTTTGCCTTTTAAGGAGATAGATCTATACTTTTACATGCATGAGCACAAAACTAAACTAATTAAACGGCCATTCCGGACACCCTATGGCGGCCACTTAAAATGTTTACGGGTTTCCGTGTTACCTGAATATATCATGAACATTGTGAATTTGGTTCAACTAAACAATGGATTAGGGTGTAACTAACAGGTGCTTACAAGAGCTATGTACGACCAATACGCTCTACACTTGACATTTAGTGACAACATCTCCCCACTTAAAGAAAGTGCTACACTTTTTAAAATTCAACAAAATGATAATTAATATTTACATGTTAATAAACTATTAATTAGACCTAGCAGAAGACATGCTTGCATAATAAGCAACATTAAAATGTCAACAATATTCTACAATTGTACACTACACTGTCGTAACATACACTGCTTTTGTACAATACACTGCAATACACTATTATACTATTGTATTCTTCTATTGTGTTAGACCTGTCATTATGTGCGGCGACTTAAATAGTCTGCCCAAATATTGTCCTTTCGACGGTCTCTTACCCTGACTCTACTGTTACCAATAACACTACTTCCTGCAACTACAAGAACTCCAACTTTACACATTGCATCCATCGCATTACCAGTATGCTGTTTGCGAAATGGAGTAGAGTTTCCCGTTACCCTAATCGGCTTTGCTAACGTGTGCTTAAAGCTACACTGGCGGCACTACATCTGTTGGTCTCGACGCATCGAACCGAACAGCACTACACTTAGAGTCTAAACGACCTACCTCTCGTTTCACTACTATACTAAGCATGCCCGAATGTCTACATCGGCTGCTGTCTCCTTACCTACACTAGTGGGAAAATACATGGGACTAGTGTCCTCACTACTGCCTTCCTCACTATCCTCAATAACTGCAACACTAACTACAGTTAACACCCCTTGTTGCACATTATCGGTTCTACTGATATACTTTTCAGCATATTCGCATGAAAGGTCTTTAACTTTCCGTTTATCTCGATACGATAATCCATAGTGTTCACTATCCCTCTAACGTAAAACGGACCTTTCCATTGTAATAACAGCTTGTTATTGTCGGTCGGGAGTAACAGTAACACCTGGTCATCTATCTTAAATTTCCTAGTTCTAGCTTTCTGGTCATAGTACCGTTTGTACTTGGTACTTGCCTTGACTAACTTTGAGCTATCTTACAAGCCTCCTCTAGTTTCTCCTTCAGATCTAAAACATACTGATATGTAGTCTTAACCTCATCACTATCTTCTTCACCTGCCCACATCTCTCTAAGAATCCTCATTGGACCTCTAACTGATCTACCGTACAATAACTCAAACGGAGAAAATCCTAAACTCTCTTGTGGAACCTCTCTAAATGCAAACAGCAAAGCATTGAGATACTTGTCCCAATCTTTGGGTCTCTCTGTACACATACGCCGTAACATTTGCTTTAACGTCCCGTTAAATCGTTCGACTAACCCGTTACACATAGTGGTGATATGGTGTTGCTATGCTTTAACGCAAAGACAATAACCTGCTAACTTCAGCCGTAAGTTCTGACGTAAACTGTGACCCACAATCAGTCAGCATTTCCTCTGGTACACCTAGCCTACTGAACATATCAACTAATGCCTCAGTTACTCTCTCAGTTTCAATTGAGGGCAATGCTACTGCCTCCGGATATCTAGTTGCATAGTCTACCATGGTTAAAATGTACCTATTTTTCCTATCCGACACTGGAAAAATTGGTCCAACTATGTCTACGGCTACCCGCTTAAATGGTGTATCTATCAGTGACATCTGGCCTAAATGTACTTTGGTCACTCGACCTTTTGGCACTGTCCTTTGGCATACATCGCAGGACCTACAATACCTAGTTACATCTCTACTAACGCCTGGCCAATAAAATTATGCCAATACTCTATCTGACGTTTTCTTTACGCCTAAATGACCTCCCGAAATCGACTCATGAGCTACCTTAAGCAGTGTCGTTCTATACTGGGTAGGTACCATTAATTGGTGAACCTGTCTACCACCACTATCTTCAAATTCTCTGTACAATAACCTATTATTTTCTACAAACTTAGAACTACCGGACCCTTTACACTTCTTCACTACAACATTATTGGCCTTCGCTTTACAAGGACCTAATGACTCGTCTTGAGTTTGTGCTTCAATAAACTCCGCTTTGGATATGTCACCTACCGCTGCAGGAACCTTTAATTTTCTATAAGCCTGAGCTTGCTTCTGAACCTGCGCTCTAGTCTCTACTGCATTACTTATGCTACTCCTAAAATCGGACACTACCGGAAGTACTGAACCTTCTATGTTCCTTATCGTTAAATCATACATCGGGTCGTCCATACATAATGCCTCTGTAGTCCCTTTAAAGAAAGGTGTATCTACCTCTATTCTCGCCATTGGCACGTGCTCTACCGACTTATTTAACAACATACACGGTGACTGTTTACCTACCAACTGGTAATCCGTAACTAAACTACGCCTAACTACCACACCTGTACAACCTGTATCCCTCATTACAATTACGTCCGTGCCATTCACTCTACCATCTGCCGTTGGAAGATTTGCATATGGAAAGAGACATGTTCCGATGTTCGCCATTACGCCATCCGCTTTAACACAACAGCTACTACTCTCGGTTTTAATAACCGGACTATTACTACCTCTGCCTCTACCTCTACCCCGGTTTTGACCACCTCTACCTCTATCGAAATTCCATGGGTTGTTAAAACCTTGGTTATGACTACCTACATTGTTGTCCACTCTACTATTGTCACTAAAACTGTCTACGACAGCGGATACTTTCACCGCTTTCCTACAATCATGTAAAGCATGATTCCCATTACAGTGACGACAACGAATAAAAGGTCTACCTATGTTGTTACCACTATTGCTACCTCCTCTAGCACCCATCGAACTACCTCCACCTCTATAGTTTCCACTCTGGACTTTCTGTTTATTACTATGATCGTCCCCTTGCCTATCTCTAAAAGTTCTGTCTTTCGGCACTACATTATGAGCTCCACCTCTAGCCTCGGCAAACTGATCTGCTTGTGTTGCCATTTCTTCTACACTAGCTAATTTTCTTTCTTTCGGAAATAAGAACAGATCTCTACTACAAACATTGAATAGCTGGTCCCGAAACAAGAAATCTATTAGACCTCGATAAGCCTGCGCAACCTTCCCTAACTCTAACCACCTATCTAAGTAATTTCTAGACCTACTAATGAACTGAATAAATGACTCGCCTTTCTCAGATAAACAAGCTCTAAACCGCTTTCTAAAACCTTCTTCTGTTAACTCAAATCTCTTTAGCAGAGCATCCTTTAACTTTTCATAGTCAAGAGAATCTACACTAGGTAACCTAGAAAATACATCTAAGGCATTACCTCTTAATAACGCACTTAAATGAACTGCCCACTTATCTTTGGTCCATTCCTGTAACTCAGCATAACGTTCAAACCGTAACAATTAACTGTCAATGTTATCTTTGTCAGCATCAAAGTATGGTAACTTCGGACCTTTTAACTTCCCAGAATACCCATCTTTCCCTACAGTTTTACTGTCCTTACTATCTGTCTTAGCTGCTTCCAACTCTAAAGCTAACTTATGATCAAACGCTGCTTTCTCCATCTCCATCTCTATCTTAGCCTTAGCTAGACTGCCATCTGTTTCGAACCTCTCATGTTCTAACTCTTGCTTCACCCTTACTAATCTACTTTCTAATTCTAGCTTCTCCTTATCCGACTCTTGCTTTACCTTGCTAATCTACTTTCTAATTCTAACTTCTCTTTATCGTCATATCGCTTCTCTTTAGCTAATCTACCTTCTTCATCTAACTTCTCTTTAGCTAATCTACCTTCTAATTCTAGCTTCTCTTTAGCTAATCTACTTTCTAATTCTATCTTCTCTTTGGCTAGTCTACTTTCGAATTCTAACCTATCTTTCTCAGCGTCTCTTTCCTTAAGTCGAAATTACCTTTCCCTAGCCTGTTCGTCTTTAAAGCTACTGAGTCCCTATATCAATCGATTTCTTCTTTGTAGGCGTGTCTTTATTTGTAACTTCATGTTCACCAGCTCATGTCGAAATCGGGTATTTAAGCGAGCAAGTATAGCGCAAGAAATCATTTACTGTATATACATCGACCAGTGTACATCGTACCTATACACAGGTAAAAGTAATTTTTACAGAAAAAAAAGCTAGCTTCTTTCGGGGCTCGAACACACGACCTTCTGATTTCAAGTCCGGTGCTGTATCCACTGAACTACAACGCTACTTGAGAAAATAGTATACTAACTACCATATATTATGAGGCAAAATAACTTAACATATTTGAACGTAACTAAAGATGGATCAATAAATATGCAGTCCATATTGTCGCACGTGTAAATTAACATTGCCTGGTGTAATACTGTATCGTATCAATATGAAACTAATACTTCGCCTCAAATCAACAATATCTCGACTTGTCAATTAGCGCTTAATGAGTTTGTATGCGCGCTCTTGTTATTACGTAATGCCTATTTAGTGTTAAAAATTCTACAAAATACCAATAAATAGCAGTGGTCTAGAGGTTCAGCGTACATCTTTCAAATCTTACAAGTGCAAGGGTGTGGTTCAAATCCCGTTCCGGGCAACTATTTTTTTATCACATATATTCTGGAGCCGTATATTTATCGATGTTACCTGTACGGATTCTAAATAAAAATGTGAAATTTTACGTATCGATTTCTCCTTATATACCGACTTTTGGGGTGTTCGTCGATTTGAAACTATTTCACACGTGACTCATTCATATTCATGAGTTATTACCAGTTAAAATAGGGACTGTACAGCTTTAAAGACACATTTCCCAACTGAATGTAGTCGTTGAAAAATCATGGATAGCATGCTTTTTAACTGCTTACTTCTCGCTGACTGATTACCACAGAGACATTATATTGAGGCCCCATCACAGTTTTTTTCTTTTCATTTACTATTACCTTAGTTTTTGATATAAAATATATTGTAACTAAAACACTAGATTGTTTTATTATGGGGGAGTATATAGTCGCCGCTTTTTCCGTCCGTCTGTGTGTGCGTTCATGCATCTGTGCATCCCACTTTTTGTTCGGAGCATAACTCAAAAAGTATGCTTGATTAAAGTTCGTGTGAACGATTAGGACACTGGGGGTCACCATTAGAACAAACTAGTTAGAGGACCATAAGACGATGTTACAAGCAAAATATCACAGCTCTATATCTTGTATTTTTGCAGAAGATTTTTTAAGATTTGTTAAATGAAACTGATAAGCCCCATTGCGGGGGCATTTATGACCTCTGTTGCACCATTCGAACAAACATATAATGATGCTTCACATAAACTTGGGGTCGTCCATGGTCGAGTGGTCTCAGACTTGAAATCACATGTCCCTCACCGCTGTGGGGTCAGGACTGTTTAGTATGTCAGTAGCAAGCTATCCAGTTTGCTTGTGGAACGTCGGTGGTTCTACTCAGGTGCGCGCCCGTGCACGAAAAAATGCCCGGGTTTGCACCTGGGGTCTTCCTCCACCAATAAAAAGCTGGAATGTCGCCAAATGACCTTAGCTGTTGGTGCAACTATAAAATCCATTTTTAAAATTAATGAATTCATCTAAGATTTGATTGAATTCCGACAAGCGGTTTATGAGAAAAAGATAACGACGACGACGGACAGACAACGGACTGACGACGCACGAAGAGTGATTCCAAACCTTCGGCTCAGGTGATCAAAAACACTGACAGATGACAACGATTTTTAAACTTTGAAGTCCCGATGAGTTTCATGCATTTGAGATTTACTAAAACATGGCAGAGAAGTAACTGATAATAGAGTATATTGTGATAAAAATACAAAAACTACTAATTGTTAACACGGGTCTTTTAAGAAAATCCATCTATACATAGTTGTTTTAACGTATATACAAGTGCACATAAAATGCAAAACGGTTATACGTTTTACTACATTATTATACTCTTTTTATGGGACGGGCTTCATCATTTGACAAAAAACTAATAATCTCAATTTCCATGTGCAAATGTATTTCTAACAGCGATTTACAGTTACCTAATGAAATTCTCTCCCTTCCCCCCCCCCCCCCCACCCACCCACCACCCCCACAAATACAATAGGCTCGAACTGTGTCTTAAACAAAGGTTCTAAGCTCCTCTCCAGCATATCCAAACTCCTTACCCAACTCCGTAAGTTACTTTATGGACGTCATGTCTATGGACATTGTGGACTAATAACTACAATAATTACAATACACAAGTCACTAATGATTCTACTCTACTAACTACTAATGGTAAGTCACTGTGTCCTCAGTAAAAACCTGGGCATCATCATAGGACAAGGTACATACACATTTGTACTAGCGCTTACTACTAACGGTTATGTATAGATAGTATCTAGCTTCCACAAAACAAACACTACATAAAATATCTATATTTGATATTGGACATACACCTTAAACAATCATAGAAATGTGCATAGCATGTACATGTATATTTACTTCTCCCAACTCGAGTGTCACAAAAGAGTAGAACGTCTTGTTCGCCAACCTCATTGGATACTATTGGTATATCAAGGGAGGTAAATTAAGCACCCAATTATGTAGCAGAAGGTGCCTCAGACCCAATCTTGTAGACCATGGCGACCTCGTGCCAAGGAAAGAACGTACAAAACAACAGTTTGGACTTACCCTACCCTTGTCATGTCTTGACTTGTCATCCAAGCTGTGGCCGTGATCGTCTACAGTCGCCTTGATGGATCAGAGGGTGGTACACATTTCTAAAATGATAAGCAGAGATTTAGTATATCATAATAAAATCACTTATTGATTCTTTCCCTCCGTAGTTGCCCAAAATCCCACTACTCTGAAAACCAGTTGTCGCAAGATGACCCTAGTGGTTGGGGCTAACTCAGGGAAGAATCAATGACGGTGAATGCATTTACATAAGTGTAATGCAACTTTTAAAATATGTTAAATATATATACAGTTATCAAAAAAACAAGCGAATACACAGATGAAATATGTAAAGACTGTTCTCATGAACGTTTAAGACGTTCTTAGTATTATTACAAACACTGAATGTGTCGACTGACTATATAAGACACTAAAGTGTTGTCAAAGTTATAACAATGTTAATGTTCACACGAATTATGATCTAGCGCGATAACTGTGATGCGCGAAAGCTCCAATGAGTGATTGTCATCAAATGCCTTCTATAAGGGTTGATGACGCGATATAATGATGATTAACCTAACTGAGGTTGTGGATGATGTTCCTCCAGTGGGGACTGATAACGGGCCCACCTCGTGTCCCGGGGGTTGTCGATTCTATAACCTGGCCATGTCGCACAGGTACGGGGACCGTCTCCACCGCTCGTTAACGTTATATGTTGATTCTAGTGTCGAATCACCTAAAGGGCTTACACACCCTAAAGGCTTAGCTCCACTCCGGATGGCTTAGATCCAAACCTGGATGGCTAATATCCAACTCTGGATGGCTTATACCCAACCCTGGATGACTTAGGCTGTAATAATACATACGTTTTAGATGTCGATTCATAAACACACCAATCTTATATAATTATCATTACACCAACATAAATATATGTAAGCTGTACTAATGATGAGTAGCAATGTATACATATTTTATAAGTTAACGCCATGTATACGCCATGTACGTCGCTGTTAACCAATGCCCCTAATATATGTAATATACAACATAATCAAATCACTCGTATACTACACTCACTGAGTTATGCATGCATACATGTATGTCAGCTTATGCCCATATTATACAACGCTATGTATACGCACTGAACATTTATACTAGTCTCATTGTTACATAATGCACCTAATATACCATGTGATCAATTCAATCGTGTATGACAATCACTGAGTTAAACGCCAATGTTAACTAATGTACCTATTTTACAACGTTATCAAATTAATATTGTTTTACAATTAATGATCAATTACAATAATTACATCTAATAAAGTAACTTCAAAATCATATGCTAGTCTCGAGTTAATGTTTGAGAAACATCAAAGCTAACCGGATGTCGTAACCGCTAACCAAGATGGCGCCGCCCACTGAATAAAATGTACGATAAAAGTTAATAAAATAAATACTGACCACATATTGCCTATGAATTTCGCCGTCCAACTCCTGCTCCGAACAAAGCAACTATCAAGCAATCCCAGTCAGAACTAGAAGACAATGGATTTTATATCATACGTTACGCCCAAACCACTATTTCCCCCGTTCAGTCCGTGACATACGTGGCTAAATTCGTAATATTAAATTCTACACGAAAGGACCCTTAAACAATTTTTAAGGAGATAGACCTATACTTTTACATGCATTAGTACACAACTAAATGTATTAAACGGCCCTTCCGGACACCCTATGGCGGCCACTTACAATGTTTACGGTTTTCCGTGTTACCTGAATATATCATGAACATTGTGAATTTGGTTCAACTAAACAATGGATTAGGGTGTAACTAACAGGTGCTTACAAGAGCTATGTACGACCAATACGCCCTACCGTGACATTTTACGACAGATACAAACTTCTTACATTATATGTTTAATTACACAAAATCCACTGGGTTTGTTCGCCTGGTGCTGTTAGAAGTAGTTATCTATTAACAATACTAATCTTTCTTGCTTTCAAAAACATTTTTAGTGAAGTTTTCTAAAATGTTTTGGCTCAACCGGTATTCCGGACTTAATATTGATATTTTAAAAATCCGCTCATCATGCTTTTGACAGTTTAAGATATAAATTTTAAAAGTGAAAGTAGAAAAGATATGCAATTGCAAGGGGTAAAATAATGTTGACCTTTGACCAGGTGTTATTACTCAGCTAACGCAGTATTTGTTAGAATATATTCAATCCCACATGTTCTCGTTGGCAGACATGTTATTTTGCATGCTAATTTAAGTTTCACAGAATTCTTATTAGGTTTGAATTTTTAACAGTTTGTCAACATCCTTACTTCTGTTTGTGTTTGTGGTTGGCTTTCGTCCTTGAATGCTACTTTTCCTGTTCGATTTTTATATCTATTTTACTGTAGAAGGAGCATGAAGAACCATTGAGCTATTTGCTGGCCGCATAACACACACGATGTAGTATCAGACGGGCCCAGGGCAACACAAAAACGGGCCTTAGGTCATGGCGTGACCTGCGTTTTTTACCAAAATGTTTTCCAAACTGAAAGTAAACATCTTCTTTTTGAATTCTAAGGTCTAAATGACCAAATACACTTCAAACTGTGCTTCACAAAGGTATTGCGGCATGTCCATCTTACCTTCAGTTTTGATGTGGTTTTCACTAGAACCAAGTTAAAAAGGCCCTGTGTCTTTCACCACCCCGTGATACAAGGTCAAGCTCCTACCTAACGTGGGGGGAACATATCATAACCACACCTGTTGTGAGAAACCACACTTGTGAGAATCACACCTGATATACTTAGCATTGTACTTTAAAGAGAGGTAATACTTTGTAAGACCTTGTTGATGTTATTATGTTAAAACTGGTAATAGGTTCTTAAAACATTGCATGTCGCTGTCGTCGAGCCTTAGATTGTACACGTTTTTTGACATTGTCTAACTGTTACTTAGCCTGAATTCTATATGACCGAACGACGAATGAGATGTTGATCGTATTTCTGCAGTTGGAGTATGGTATGCTTTATTGTTTACGTTTGCTAAAAAGAAGTGTCGTTTGTTCCATTTGTTTGAAGCGTCGAGATAAATGTGCTACACATACACTGATATTGACTGGAAGTCCTTTGGGAAATTTAAAACAGTTTATACAGCTTTGAAGAGCATAAACATGTTGGTGCTAGCCTGCTATTGACAACATCACTTATCAGGTTTCAAAGGGTAGCAATCTGGTTGAGATTGCAAATTACACCATGGGGACATTTTTTAATTATAATATACCAGCATCCTGACGATTTCATTAACGTTCACGGTAAATGCACGTTTATTTGAGTTTGATCTCTGGCGTGTGGATTTTAAAGGGACCACGATTGGTATGTTTTGTTTCTTAAAGAAGTTCCAATACATTAATTAATGTTGTATTAAATTGATAAAAAAAGCATCTAAATTAAATATAAACCACCAAACGATATTTGATCATATAAAATAAAATACCCGAACTTATATTTCCTTTCTATGATTTTTCGTCAGAGACATCTATTTTAAACTTGGCAGTAAAACAAACATTTCAATGAATTGCAATATGAGAGTCATTTGTAAGTATCGCCGCGGTTATCCGCCCGACAACAATTTTAACTTGGGTATTCCTCTATGGCTTGAACATCAATCTGTAATTTATAATCATTAATTATTGCGCGGTATTAAAGGAAGTATTAATGTTTGAACCAGTTCACGTTTAAATTGGTCATTTCATAGATTTATTTTCTATTTTTTAAAGCTGATGTATGCATTTAAACAGTGAATATACCATAACAGAATATAAATCATACATCCTTTTCAATTATTCACAGCCAAACACCACTTTTGACGTATACACAGCCTGAACAATACTCATTTGATATGTCCACAATTCGATATGTCAGAGAGATTATGTTAAAATATTCATCATGTGGTACGATGATGTCACGGGATTTGATATTATCATACGGTCAGTTATGACGTGTATTATCTAGCAGCAGTAGTTCCCCCATCGGAACGAATTTATAAAGCCTATTAAAGTAAGCGTACACTTAGCTCTTAAAGACAAAACAGTTTCTTTAGTATAACTCGTATTGTCAATTTGTTTTTAAGATTTCCTCGATTATTTGTTAATTCGCATGGTGTTAAGGCTAAAAGTAGATATAAAAACCGAACTGGAAAAGTAGCATTCAAGGACGACAGTCAACCACCAACACCCATAGAAACAAAGAACAACATTCAAGATGAATAAAAGGCAAGATATGACATCACAAACATAAAAGGGCTGAAAAAAAGGCTACCACCTTGGAACGATCAGTACTTTCTGTAAGGAAGTTATTCAGAAAAGTAAATGCTGACTAAAAAATTAAATTATTATTATAATTAAATTATTCCAAGATGTTATGAGTATGGCCCGATTATATATTTGTTATTTAAGTTGCAGTGTCTAGATTTTACCTCAATAGATATTTTCAAGATGCACAATAGCAAAGTTGTATTAGTTAGATATACAACCGTTGCAAACTGAACGCCCTTTTAACCCATGAAAGTAGATACGGTCGTGATATATATGGATGAATGATAAAAATAAGTGTATAAGACGAACAGGAAATGCAGCTTTCGCAGAAAACAAAAACACGCATAAAGACAAACATGAATGGCAATAAAGAATAAAGGCAACACAAACACAAAAGGGCTATCGTCTTTGAACGGTCAGTGGCAAAAAATGCCGCTGGGTTTTTTTTGACAATGTAAGAAAAACACAAAGATGCTCGTGTATATATAAATACAAAAAAACAATAGCCTAGTAAGTCACATAGAAGCTACTTATTGACTTGGCAGAAGCCAAAGCAACAAGAAGGTAAACCATTGAGGGCACGACAACATAAGCTTGCGGAAATCACCAAATTTCACCGTCCTTTTGGGATTTAGGGAGACGTCATCATAGGGTCCACAGCCTGTCCGGTCATGGTACAATTAAAGAGAAAAGCATAGTGACGAACTGTAAATGGGTCTACCACCAAGCATGCGGTGCGTTGCAAAATGATAGGGTCATAACCTCTTTTGATAAACGTTTTATCAAGTTTAAGAAAGATAGTATGAACGTGATCATGACCAGTGATCTTACCAAGTTAGTAAATCACGTCGTCATAGAAGTCAGGTTGTGATAGTCCTTTTCGCAGAAGAGTTCTTAAATTACTTTTATATTTGGAAACAAGATCAGGATTACGATAATAAAATTTTGCAAAGGTTTTTGGTTATACAAAATTTAGGAATATTAAAGTCCTCAACTCGAGTACAAGGTCTAGAAAAACGAATAGGTTGAGACACATAGACCCCATAAGAAGTTGCTCGGGGAACATCTAAATGGGTATAATTAACAATATCAAAATTAAAATCATCTCTCTTGTCATATATTTTGCTAATTATTTCACCACTTTTAATGGATAGATGTAAATCGAGAAAAGAAGCGTTAGGATCAAAATTATTAGCTTTGTTAGGTCGAAGTTCTTTAAGGTATATATTATGAACCATTGTAGAAAAGAAAGGATTGGCAATGTTCAATATTTCATTCAGATACCGAGAGGTGTCATTAAAGGCTTCAATAACATCATCCTGGGTATCTGGTGAAAGACTGAACATGAAATCTGTTCCAAAGCAATATAAAAATAAATCTGCGACAAGGGGTGCACAGTTCGTACCCATAGGGATAACAACAATATGTCTATAAACGGTCGTTCCAAATCTATTATTATATTATCTAATAGGAAGATGAGTGCTTCACAAACTTCTTGGCAAGTCCACATAGTGTAATTGTCTAAACTGTCTTTAGTAAAAAACGCTTTAATATTATTGCAGGCCAAAAATGTAATATTTTGCCTAGCGAATGAATTTTTTGAATAAGAGCAATAAGCTTGTCTTTGATAAGGTGATGTGGTAATATTGTATATAGTGTAGAGAAGTAATACGTGCTTATAGATGACACTTTACGTTTATTGCAAATTGTATCAAGAACGTCTGCTCAATTTATAATAGACCAAAACAAATTAATCCCAGAGTTTTCATAAGGTTTCGCACAATATTGTTTAACGTGATCTTAACGTAGGACAAGACGTTAAAAGTTTAGTGATTTTTGTGGCTTTATATGGTTGTTTGTGTATTTGGGAATCCAGTACATCGTTGGAAGTGAGTTTTGACTTTTGTCTACTCCAGCCTTGAAAATCTTGCACTGAGTGATTTGCGTCGAAACAACTTTTTCTTCAGTAGAATGCTCTGGAGTATACGAATTAGTACTCCCGAGTTCCTGAGATAATCATAAGTAATGGAGGCGTCAAACAATAATTATATTATTAGTTGCTTTAACAGCAGGAACTAAAAAAGAACTTATTATAAAATTCCTGGTTTCCCGATTTTAAATTAGGAAATGAAAACCGATGTCTAGGGTTAGTAGGGATGGGTTAGCCGTGTATAATTGAATACGAGTATCTTTGATGCTAAAATAGTATTTTTCTAAGTAGAAAAGGAGTCAGAATGTTCTCTACGACGCCATTTAATACTAAAATACTCAATTGATTGGGCGATCTGACCACGACATGCAATCACAGAAGACAATCTATACTTCTGACCTTTAGAAAACAAACGATGAATACGTTTATCTATAATATCAAAATTACCAGTACTGACATGACCGGTTGGAGCATAGCAATAGTTAGATATTCTACACTCGCATTCCTTAGGAGTTTTATTTACTATATCATGGTCAGACACTATTTTGTTGCAGTCGAAACTCATATTTCTAATTGTTTATTATTGTACTTATAACACATTATAGGGTTTTATGAATTTCTGAAATATTTAGGAATATACATGCTGCGTATAGCTTTGAATTATGGAAGCAGTGTTATACAGAGGTTCTGTTCGAATGAAAATTGTGTCTACTACCTCGTCAATCAACTTAAGTGAAGAAATGGTTAGAGAAGTGAGGCAGGAAATCATCGAGTGCTTTCCAGACTGTTTAAAAATAGAATGTAAATCAGAAACTGACATAGTAATACGTGATTTCCGTTTGATGTTACCATTACGTCTACAACCATGATACCTAGATGAACGCGTTCAAATGGAAAATATAGCAACAATGTCAATATAAGGCTCTTTTGAAATATTTCCTTGTTGATAAATATTATCATAAAGGTGGATATCTTTCTGCAAGTTGTTCATCCACTTTAGTTCTGCAATCTGCCTTTTATTTTTATTTTTTTGGTTTCATCATAAAATGACGTTTAACTTCACACACTCGTACATACATTGAGCTTTGCATGCAGTCAATATTTTACACAGTGATTGTGCGAATAATTTCGAAGAGACTCTGTTACCGCAGTAAGAATTAAATCAATGACAACCACAGCGAGAATATACTTTAAACATTAAAATGTCAATATCAACCCCGCTACTATGATAGAAACTGCAGCAGCGTTTATCGCCGTGAAAAGCTACACAATCTTATTCATTGTGCAGTGCACGGGCAAGCGACATTGAAAGTACTTCGCCCAAAGCATCATTATGTTGATTAACATGATCAATGACTAAAATGCATAAGAAGTTCTACCGCTTCCCTAAAAATGTTACTTGGTGTCACAAAATGACCTTTGGTAGAGCGTATTGGTCGTACATAGCTCTTGTTAGCACTTGACGACATTTGTGAATATCATGCTAATACAATGTCCAGTTGAGACATGCTCAGCATGTGTATGATATATGCATGTTCCATGGGAAAGCGAGACTTTTCATAACGTTGTTGGCGGAGCTAAGACGGGCCGTTCAATAAGTTTACATGTGTGATAATGCATGTAAAAGTATAGGTAGTTTTCAATTTATCTCTCTAAAGGGCAAACTTGTATAAGCGTCCTTTCGTGTAGATATGACAGTTGCTTCTATTGCCACGTGTGTCACGGAATGAAAGTGGGAAATGATTGCTTGGGCGGCAAGTTGGATTAAAAATGCATCGTTTTCTAGTAGTGGCCGGGAGTACTGAAAGTCGTTTTGCCTGGACCAGTCGTTCAAAACTGTTGAGATTCATAAGCGATATGTGGTCAGTATATCTATTTTATGAAATACATCCGGTCAACATTTATATGTTTCTCAAACATTAAATTGATACAACTAGCATATGAAGTTAAATTTGTTAGATATAGTTATAAAATTCGATCTGTAATTATAATACAAGATTACATTGATAACGTTGTATATTATGTGCATTTGTTAAAGGTGAAATGATATACATGTATACATGCCGATGCATATACAGTGCTACACGTCATAATTAGAGTGTGGCTCACATCTATTTACTCTATAAATGATTTTTTTGTGTAACGATGATTGTATAAGATTATTGTGTTAATGAACCGACGTCTAAAAGTATGTATCGTTACAGCCTAAGCCTCACGAAGTGGAGCTAATCCTTTTGGGTGTGTATGCCAATTAGGTGATTCAGCGTGTAACGTAATGAGCGGGTAGAGACGGTCCCCGTATCTGGACAACATGGTCAGGTGTTTGTAGAAGCGACAACCCCGGGTCACGTGTACTGCCCGTCAGCAGACCTCACTGGAGAAACATCATGACACAACATCGTAGGAGGCTAATCATTGCATCATCAACCCTTATAGAGGGCCTTTGATGACAAAAAACGCTCACTGGAGTCGCGCATCATGTTCATCAACTCACGCGCATCAGATACATCGCGTTAGATCATAATTCTTTGTAACGTTACTGATCATGAACATTGTTTTAACTTCAACAACACTTTCGTGTCCTTAAAAGACAGTCGACGTATTCAGTATTCGGGATAATACTACGAACGTCTTATACGTTCATGAGAATAGTCTTTTTGATCTTTCATCTGTGTATTCGCTTTTGTTTCTTTGATAATTGAAATATATTTAACATATTTTAAAAGTTGCATTAAGCTGATGTAAATGCAGTCACCGATATTGCTACTTTCCTGAGTTAGTCCCAGCCACTAAGGTAATCTTGCGATACTTGGTCATTCGTTATTTCGAGTTGTTGTCATATCGTCTGACGTACTCTGCATGTTGTACCAAAGCAGTTTAAGGAAATAAAGTAACAAGAAGTTCTAAAATGACAGTCTTGTGGCAACTATTATCCTATGGAGTTCTCACAGAAAGAAATATTCCGCATCTCAGGAATCTCAGTAAATCCTTGCAAGAAATGTACTATAATGTATTAGTTTATATATAAATAGATATCTGCATTATTTATCGCTCGTCTTTTCTATTTGAGATGCAAAGCATGACATGTGTTAATCAATCAATACTGTGTTTATGGTAAATTCAAACTCGTGGTAAAATACCACTATTGTTATAATTTTGTTTTTGAATGAATTCCGTTTTCTACATGTTACACGAAATGGCTAATTGCATTATTGAATCATAAACTTGATCATTTTCCATAAAATGTGCCAATATTATACTTTGTCTGTGAACAATCTTAATCACACTTATCAACCGGTGCAACGAAGTCAGATGATTGCAGAGAAATCAGAGTGGCGAAATTGGAAGTGAATGGTTTGGTTAGTATTTTTCTTTCTGTTGCGTATTTTGCTAAAATGTTTGGAAGTGATTATGCAGGTTTGAAAAGGAATGACAGGGTAGCTTTCACTTTAAAAATCCGGTAATATAACGACGTTAGTGCGTAAAGCACCCTGTATAAATGTCCAATGATTTATAAAAACTATGAAATTTTCAGAATTAGCTCAAATAACGAACTGATATTCGCAATTGTAATTCAATTTAAAACGCTTGTCAAGATGGTAAATGTCTCAGACAAAAACCTTAGTTCTTAGAAGTCGGATGTTGAGGAGTAGGAGTATAGTAGGAGGTAGAGGAGTAGGCGGGGAGGAGTAGGAGTAAATGAAGGAGGTAGAAGAATAGGCTGGGAGGAGTAGTAGTAAAGTAGGAGGAAGAGGAGTAGGCGGGGAGAAGTAGGAGTAACTGTAGGAGGTAGAAGAGTAGGCGGAGAGGAGTAGTAGTAAAGTAGGAGGTAGAGGAGTAGGCTGGGAGGAGTAGGAGTAAAAGTAGGAGGTAAAGGAGTAGGCAGGGAGGTGTAGGAGTAACGTAGGAGGTAGAGGAGTAGGCGGGGATGAGTAGGAGTAAAAGAAGGAGGTAGAAGAATAGGCTGGGAGGAGTAGTAGTAAAGTAGGAGGAAGAGGAGTAGGCGGGGAGAAGTAGGAGTAACTGTAGGAGGTAGAAGAGTAGGCGGAGAGGAGTAGTAGTAAAGTAGGAGGTAGAGGAGTAGGCTGGGAGGAGTAGGAGTAAAAGTAGGAGGTAAACGAGTAGGCAGGGAGGTGTAGGAGTAACGTAGGAGGTAGAGGAGTAGGCGGGGATGAGTAGGAGTTAAAGATAGAGGTAGAAGAGTAGACGGGGAGGAGTAGGAGTAAAGTAGAAGGTAGAGGAG
This sequence comes from Cyrtodaria siliqua, assembly GCA_037043455.1. NCBI lineage: Eukaryota > Metazoa > Mollusca > Bivalvia > Adapedonta > Hiatellidae > Cyrtodaria > Cyrtodaria siliqua. The sequence continues at coordinate 259,465 of JAWPHD010001704.1, read as the reverse complement.
TAGGCGGGGAGGAGTAAAAGTAAAGTAGAAGGTAGAGGAGTAGGCGGGGAGGAGTAGGAGTAAAGTAAAAGGTAGAGGAGTAGGCGGGGAGGAGTAGGAGTAAAGTAAAAGGTAGAGAAATAGGCGGGGAGGAGTAGGAGTAGAATTAGGAGGTAGAGGAGTAGGCGGGAAGGAGTATGAGTAAAGTAGGAGGTAGAAGAGTAGCGAGGAGGAGTAGGAGTAAAAGTAGGAGGTAGATGAGCAGGCGGGGAGGGGTAGTAGTAAAGAAGAAGGTAGAGAAATAGGCGGGGAGGAGTAGGAGTAGAATTAGGAGGTAGAGGAGTAGGCGGGGAGGAGTAGGGGTAAAATAAGGAGGTTGAAGAGTAGGCGGGGAGGAGTAAAGTTGGAGGTAGAGGATTAGGCGGGGAGGAGTAGGAGTAAAATTAAGAGGTAGAGGAGTAGGCGGGGAGGAGTATGAGTTAATGTAGGAGGTAGAGGAGTAGGCGGGGAGGAGTAGGAGTATGATTAGGAGGTGGAGGAGTAGTGACCTAACCTGTGTTATCTATATACTAATGTTCGATTAAAATCCGGAAGGCGGGCACTTTGTTTAGCGTACATGAATACAGCTTTTAAACTTGTAAAAATGCCGTGCCAGTTTTGTGTTTTGGGAGAGAGCTGTGGGTGCAGAAGCGGTTGGTGGGGGGGGGGGGGGGGGGGGGAGTTGGGGGGGGGGGGGTGTTGGGGGCGGGTGGTGAATGGAGCGCTATATATGAATTAATGAATGAATTAATGGTGTTTTAAACCACGTCGACACATAAATAGGTCATATTGTGCGCCAAAACTGATGAAAGATGTCGAAATGAAGTAGTAATTAAAAAGTAATGTAAATATATAAAGATAACACTATTTACAAATAAGGGACTATAAATGAAGAAATATAACGTAAAGGTATTGTTCATTGCATGTGTTTTTCCATGAAACTGTGATATTTGCGTTGTAAAATCTAAGTGGAATCGTTCAGTTCTGGGAACCGGAAACTAGGCGTCGCAGATGATCTAGCCTATATGCAATATAAATTTAAGTACCAATAGAAACCATGGTTCTCAAATTTAAGTGATGTAAACTAACTAATCAAAACCTTGGTTCTCACTTTTTCGAGAACCAATGTTACAATGTTACCGACCGAAAACCTTGGATATCAAACGATATTTGAAGTTTTTTTCAGTTTAAGCCTTTTGTACAAACCATGTTGTAAACCAAGGTTTTTATCTGAGAACTTACGTTTTTAAACCAGAACATAGGTTTTCAAGTGAGAACTAAGGTTTTTGAGCTCCAAACAAGGTGAGAACATAGATTCTCAGCGAGAACCTTGGTTACTGAGCGGTAGCCTAGGTTCTCGCTGAGAACTTAGGTTCTCACTTGAGAACGTAGGTTTTCAACCCTCAGAACCTAAGTTATCACTGGGAACCTAAGTTCTCACCTTGCTTGTTCAAACGGCGAGCCATATAATCACCCGGTTTTTACTATAGGAGTTCCTCTGACCCTAAAAAGCCACACAAAAAAAAGAAAAAGAAAAAAAGGGCTTTTAGGGTCAGAGAAGGTTCGGATTACTTAATTTGTCATGATATGAAGACTAAATTCAAATATGTTTTGAACAGTTGGTGTGTGATTTTATGCCCCCGAAAGGATGGATGGATCTTGTTAAGTTTAGCTGTCCATTTACGACTTTGATGACCTTGATTATGAAAGGCATGTTATCACTGTGCGAGACGCGACATATTTCAGACATTTGTTTTACGTATAATATATATTATATTGATGAAAATACAAAAAACGATTGTGGGGGAGCATGGGGTGGTGTGACCTTGAAATTGAACGTACGGACCTGGATTCTGCGCGCGGCACGTCTTCTAGTTATGGTGATCACGTGTGCCATGTGTATATGAAAATCTTTCAATGACAAAGTTATAGCTCAGACTCGACTAACATGACTTAAAATCAACTATAGAGACATATGTCATAACTTGACCTCTACGTGTGACCTTGAGCTTGGAGCTACGGACCTGATTTTGCGCACGTCGTCTTGTTGTGGTGAACACTTGAGCCGGGTTATTTGAAAATCCTTCAATGAATGACAGTTATAGATCGGAAACGACCTACATGAGGCCAAAAAATAGGTGTGTTTCCTATTGCATGCTCTATAAAAAATAGGGTAGGTCGGTAGGCATTTTCTTTTTCTATTTTCCTTTCTTTCTTAAGACCGCATCAGTTAAATTACGCATTCCTGTTACAAATAATAGGACACTTTAAACCAGAATACCTTTGTTTAACGTGAATTTTACTAATTAGTTAATTAGCATCGCATTCTTTACCTAAAAGAAAAACATTTAACTCTGAATGTATCATGACATTCCAGGCAAATCATATGGCTTACCTAAATATTTTCCACCTTTGCTATGTAATTTGGTAATAATTTTCATATAATACCAGTGCCCAGTGGATTACAGAAAATGTATTATGATATTATGTTTCACTTCCATGATATAAGCTATATGATAAATCATTGCTCAGAACAATTTTATAATTTTTTTTGCATAAAATGTTTTAGGGTCGGCCCCTTAAAAATAGAGTCGGTCGGGCCACCGGAAACATAGATATATTTTTATTTGGCCTGACCTATGACGTGATTTGACGTCTAAGGGTGACCTTAACCTTGGAACTACGGACCTGGATTTTGCACGTGAAAATCCCTCAATAAATGTCAGAGTTATTGACCGGACACGAAATGTGTGACGGACGGAAGGACGGACGGACGGACGGTGTGATTGCCATATGCCCACCCTTCGGGGGCATAGAAACACACACCAACTGTTCAAAACATATTTGAATTTAGTCTACATATCTTGACAATTGAGGTTGCATTGCCTTTACTATTTACCACAATATATATATGTCTAATATGTCGAAAGTTAAAACACTGTTTACTAAAAGCGTGCACTGAAAACATCTATAGGTAATTACAAGTAAGTTTCAATCCAAAATGTACAGTGGTTAGTACCCTTGCAATCGTCAAAAACGCGAAGGTATTGCTTAAAGCAATCTGCCCTACCCGTTCGCATCTGAAATGTTCACTTTGACTTCACAATTGTAAAACACAATTGACATTCAGTTCGCTATTTTTTTTAAAATGCTATAACTCGGAAAGCTTTCATTATTTCAATGAAACTTTGTACAGTTATACAGACACGATTGATCATTTTGACAAGCATTTTAAATTGAATTACAATTGCGAATATCAGTTCATTATTTGTGTTTATTCTGAAAATTTCATTGTTTTTACAAATCTTTGGACGTTTATACAGGGTGCTATAGGCACTAACATCGTTTTATTACCGGTTGTTTTAAAGAGAAAGCTTTCTCTTGCATTCCCTTTCAAACCAGCATAATCATTTTCCAAACATTTTAGCAAAATACGCAACAGAAAGCAAAAATACTAACCCCACTTTTCACTTCCAACAATTTCGCCAATCTGACTTCTCTGCAACCATCTGACTTCTCTGCAGCCGGTCGATCAGTGTGTTAATGTCAGTGTCATTTTGAAAGAAAAAAGGTAAGCGAATTTAAAGATTCGAACTTACAATGACAGTGATCTAAGTATATGATTCAAAATTTGGGCAGTGGCCTCAATTTGGTCAATTACTAGAAAAACAGAGGGTTAAACATCTGTCAAATGGCCATACAACAGACCATATCCCTAATTAAAGAAAAGACGACATGTATTGGTTGAGATTAGCTCAGAGATCTTAAACTTAATCAAAGTAGCTTCCTTTTGCTTGTGAAAAGACAATTAAAAAAAACAAAAATCACCTAAATACGAATGTTTTGATTTTAGTTTGTATTCAATCTGGTCTGGTTGTGCTTTATTCTTATTTTGTTTGCTATTGTTTCTGCCAAGTCATTCAGCTTTTCCAGTGTGGTTTTCTAGGTATTTCTTTCTAGGTATTATATGATAGTATTTACTGTTGCAGCGCATTTCATGCTTTGTGATTAACACCTCTATAGGTAGTCATTACGCTTCACATATATTTAGTACAACGACTGGACAACCTCGCGGAACTCGATGACTTCACATTCTAACAGCCTGAAACAATACAGTTATGGATGCATCCTAAGGTGTTTCTTATTAAGTAGAAGTATTTTATATTTACAAAAACATTTATGCTGGATGTTGTCTTTAGTATTAGGGATTTCTTTGATTGGAGGTACTTGTATTTACACTGTGTGGTCAATCTAGAGCGCTGAAAACACAATAGAGAGGTAGTATACATTTAGGCTGCCCTTTTTCGTGTGTGTTTGTGGTTAATTGTCGTCCTTGAATGATGCTTTCCCTGTTCGATTTTTAAATCTATACATACTTACCGTTCCAAGTCGGCAAACTTTTCTTGACCCCTTTTTTCTTGTGTAATGCTCTATTCATTGATTATTTAATTTGGTTTATTGGTTTCGATTTTGGAACAGTGTAGAAGGTGCAATTTAGAGGACTGGGATTTCTATAGGGTATGTTGTCTCATTGTTGTTTGATAATTATATTGCTAATTAATGCTGCCTAGTTTTTTGGAGGATGCCACAGCCGGGAGTATTTTTTTATTTATACTGTCTAGTTTAAGGACATTTCCTACAGCTTCTTCATATTTGTTTCAATGATTTGCTTAAGATTTGGTACATAGCTAGAACGGTCTCAAGCATATATAGCTTTAAAGATAATAGGTAAAGATATTAGGTTAACAACTTGGTTTCTGAGATATCGTAAGATACATATATGACACATATTCCCTGTTTGGAAAATTTCATATAATGTCCGTTCATCAACCTAATTTATGCAAAAAAAAAATAAAAAATAAAATAAAAGTCATCCACCAACAAAAATTCGTTAAGCTCAATAGATATATGATTCTGTTCTATGTATATTTAAAGAAAAAATAATATTATAAGTGGAAATAAAGGATAATATTACTTTTGTTATCTCGCAGATCCTGGGTAAATAACGGCAGATTTTGGTTAGGCATTATGAAGGATCAAAAGTATTTCATATCAACAAGTTGAACCTTTTTTTCAAAACTTCTGATTAGCCTTTCAACAAACGGCAACAAGTATCAAGTATCAACAAATAACTCCATTATCTAAACATCTAATAAGGCCAAAAAATAAAAAGTCCTGTTGCAGGTTCCCGACCGACCCTATATTTTGTCCCGACTCTAACCTATTGTTTCCCTGTTTCAAAGAAAACGTAAAAAACAAGAATTATCTTTAAAAGAGATAGTTGGCGCGTTTGGGGAAGCACAATGTATAAGTGATTGATGGTCATGAAGAGAACACATTTTAACAGAGAAATTTAAGGTATAGAGTAGAGCGTTTTCTATCGGTATTCCGATAAAAGTTGACACGGCAGTACCAGTGTGGGGAATTTGACAAAGACAAGTTAGTGCCTTCCATTGCGGAAGGCCAATTGTTAAAATATTAAAAGGGCCATAACCCTCAAAACAAGAGGCCCACGAGGGCCTGCATCGATCTACTGGCAAAGTGTACTCTGTTAGATGATGCTATATGCAACATATCAAAGCTCTAACCTTGCGGTTTCAAAAAAGAATGTATTTCCTAATATTTCTACGTAAAACTTTTGACACCCGGAGAGAGGCTTATTCTGAACACATTGGTACAACTTGGTAAAGGACCACTATATGATGTTACACGCCAAATATCAAAGCTATAGCCATTGTGATTTTAGAAAAGATCAGGGCGCCTTGAAAAATCACGTGACTAGGAAATCACGGCGATATGTAATTTTTAATAGGGTTTCATTACCAGTTACCATGTAAAATTAACGCACTTTGCAAGAAAACAGAAAAAATTATGTGCAATTTCAGCATTTCTATTCCTTTCTCATCTTTTCTGGTCACAATTGAAGTACTGCGTAACAAATCTCCGAACGATCTACCATTTATCAACAACTATATTCTATCAACAAATCTATGATTTCCTTTGGCCTTGTCAGACAAATTTAGTCAATCAGCATTCAGTTTAATAAACACTGTAGACATTCATAATTTCTGTATCGCCTTCAACACGAGATTTGATATGTTTACACAGACACACCTCCTGCGAGGCCAAAATCAAGCTTAAACGGCTGACGCTGAAAACAAATTCGCGATCTCTTGTGCAGATAGCATGGCGGGGATTCTTTCATTTACACTATCCCGTTTAACTGGTTCATAGACATCTAACAGGTAGATTGCTGTTGCATTGCCCGACCGGTTAGCTCAGTCGGTAGAGCATCGGATCGGCAGTCCGAAGGTCTCGGGTTCGATCTTGCTGCATATTTGTCTAGCCATGTGACATTTGGCGTCCAACTGTTTAGCCGTGACTGAGTAAACTCCGAGAAACATGCAAATGATTCTCAGTACCCATGGAAATTCGATGACGAATTGAATCAGTAGGGCGATTATGTCACGGTTCATAGATATCTAACAGGTAGATTGATGTTGCATGGTCCGGCCGGTTAGCTCAGTCGGTAGAGCATCGGAACGGCTCGATCCCCGGTCAGGCTGCACATTTTTCTATCCCTGTGACATTTGGCGTCCAACGTGGGGCGTCACGGTTCATATATATCTAACATGTAGATTGATGTTGCATTGTTCGGCCGGTTAGCTCGGTTGTTAGAACATCCGAAGGTCCCAGGTTCGACCCACGGTCTGGATGCACATCTTTTAGCCCACTGACGGTTCCGAGGCGGTACTCCTATTGTCACTGACCGTTCCAAGGCAGTACCCCTATTGTCACTGACCGTTCCAAGACGGTACCCCTATTGTCCACTGACCGTTCCAAGGCGGTACCCCTATTGTCCACTGACCGATTAAGGCGGTACCCCTATTGCCACTGACCTTTCCAATGCGGTACCCCTATTGTCAACCATTTTATGTTTGTGATGAGGTATACTGTGCTTCTATTGGTGACTGTTTGGAGTGCGTGGTTTTACCCATCAATATTGTTTTCTTTTCATCCCACAGGGATTGTATGCCATTCTTTGATCTAGTTTGTCCTTAAACACACGTGTTTCTTCTTTGTGTGCTTGTGGTTGACTGCTGTCCTTGAATGCTGCTTTTCCAGTTCGATTTTTATATCTACTTTTAGTTGACTGTGTTATATGATTTTTTTCTCACACAACAAACCGGGCATCGATTCAAAATTAAGATTTATAACAGGAATCTTGTGATAAGATTTGTTGTTGCGTGATTTATACACGTTTAATCTGCTGGTTTTAAGTGTGTTTATTTCTAAAGCAGCTAAATCCCAGAAGAATAAATGTAAATCTCAAAACAGTACTGTTGTTGTATATGGCTGCCGCAACTCCTTTCTCTTCAATATGCAAAATGTGTTTTGACTTGGTGTTTTTCATTTCTAAAGAATCCTTTTGTTGTAACGCAAATGGTCAGGAAATCTATTAAGAACTTAGAAAAAGTATGTATGCTACATAAACTGTAATCAAACGGACAATCACTTCGAATTAGTGCAATGCAAGATACCAGAATGTATCGATTGTTGCGGAGATGATAGTGGCGTTAAAGAGACTGGAGGCACGTTGCGTGACATGAACTAATTACCTCTGTAAGGACTGTAAAGACACTGTGGCACATCCGTTCATGATTTCTTCAAGATGCCGCTTAGAAATTGATTATTTATGATAAATTGATGAAATTCGGAAATCAAGTAGTTCTGTTTTATCTATCTTTTTTATAGAAATACAATATTTTTCATTTATATATTGGAAAGATAAAAAAACACATAGTAATAAAAATTGCCTACATAACACTAGACAACAGCATTTAAATACAAGTAATATTCCAGAGGAGTCCAAAGGAAGTGTTTTGTAGATACCTCTGTGCTGTAGTAGACGTTTTAATCCAACTACATTGTGTTACCCGCAGTTATATAATGTGCCAGTTTTGCTTTGGAATTTTGAGCAATTTCATTGTTTAATGTCCTTGCAACATGTTACAGAGTCATTACGTGGTCCGAGTGTTAACGTTTATACCCCATCCATCCCCTTCTTCAAGAAGCTAAAACGGGGTTGGCTGGGGTATGAAATAAAACCTTAATTTCGACTGGAAACGTTTGCATATTGTAAGGTAATTATTAACACGTTATCATTTTCCTTATTAAATCCTGCTAATATACGATTTTCCAACGCTTAATGGGATTACGGCGGGGCCACGTAATGTGTGCGTGCTCACCTACCTGAAGCAATCGCGCTCTCCTTTAATAATGTAGCAAAAATGTGTTATTTCAGTCTTATTTGTGAAAGGAGAGGACTGATGTAGAATCAGCATAATTATTAGTATACATACGATATAACGGAAAACGCCACTATGCGCTTAGTTATCCTCCCAGTACACTATTTTCATACAATATAACGGGAAAGACACTACGCGCTTAGTTATCCTCCCAGTACATTATTTTGATACCATTAGTACAATTATAGTTATCCTCCCAGTACATTATTTTGATACCATTTGTACTTACAATTATAGTTATCCTCCCAATACATTATTTTGATACCATTTGTACATACAATTATAGTTATACTCCCAGTACATTATTTTGATACCATTTGTACATACAATTATAGTTATCCTCCCAATACATCATTTTGATACCATTTGTACATACAATCATAGTTATCCTCCCAGTACATTATTTTGATACCATTTGTACTTACAATTATAGTTATCCTCCCAATACATTATTTTGATACCATTTGTACATACAATTATAGTTATACTCCCAGTACATTATTTTGATACCATTTGTACATACAATTATAGTTATCCTCCCAATACATTATTTTGATACCATTTGTACATACAATTATAGTTATACTCCCAGTACATTATTTTGATACCATTTGTACATACAATTATAGTTATCCTCCCAATACATTATTTTGATACCATTTGTACATACAATTATAGTTATCCTCACAGTACATTATTTTGATACCATTTGTACATACAATTATAGTTATACTCCCAGTACATTATTTTGATACCATTTGTACATACAATTATAGTTATCCTCCCAATACATCATTTTGATACCATTTGTACATACAATTATAGTTATCCTCCCAATACATTATTTTGATACCATTTGTACATACAATCATAGTTATCCTCCCAGCACATTATTTTGATACCATTTGTACTTACAATTATAGTTATCCTCCCAATACATTATTTTGATACCATTTGTACATACAATTATAGTTATCCTCCCAGTACATTATTTTGATACCATTTGTACATACAATTATAGTTATACTCCCAGTACATTATTTTGATACCATTTGTACATACAATCATAGTTATCCTCCCAGTACATTATTTTGATACCATTTGTACTTACAATTATAGTTATCCTCCCAATACATTATTTTGATACCATTTGTACATACAATTATAGTTATTCTCCCAGTACATTATTTTGATACCATTTGTACATACAATTATAGTTATCCTCCCAGTACATCATTTTGATACCATTTGTACATACAATTATAGTTATACTCCCAGTACATTATTTTGATACCATTTGTACATACAATTATAGTTATCCTCACAGTACATTATTTTGATACCATTTGTACATACAATTATAGTTATCCTCACAGTACATTATTTTGATACCATTTGTACATACAATTATAGTTATCCTTTCAGTACATCATTTTGATACCATTTGTACATACAATTATAGTTATCCTCACAGTACATTATTTTGATACCATTTGTACATACAATTATAGTTATACTCCCAGTACATTATTTTGATACCATTTGTACATACAATTATAGTTATACTCCCAGTACATTATTTTGATACCATTTGTACATACAATTATAGTTATCCTCCCAGTACATTATTTTGATACCATTAGTACAATCATAGTTATCCTCCCAGTACATCATTTTGATACCATTTGTACATACAATTATCGTTATACTCCCAGTACATTATTTTGATACCATTTGTACTTACAATTATAGTTATACTCCCAGTACATTATTTTGATACCATTTGTACATACAATTATAGTTATCCTCCCAGTACATTATTTTGATACCATTTGTACATACAGTTATATTTATCCTCCCAGTACATTATTTTGATACCATTTGTACATACAATTATATTTATCCTCCCAGTACATTATTTTGATACCATTTGTACATACAATTATAGTTATCCTCCCAGTACATCATTTTGATACCATTTGTACATACAATTATAGTTATACTCCCAGTACATTATTTTGATACCATTTGTACATACAATTATAGTTATCCTCCCAGTACATTATTTTGATACCATTTGTACATACAATTATAGTTATCCTCCCAGTACATTATTTTGATACCATTTGTACATACAATTATAGTTATCCTCCCAGTACATTATTTTGATACCATTTGTACATACAATTATAGTTATCCTCCCAGTACATCATTTTGATACCATTTGTACATACAATTATAGTTATACTCCCAGTACATTATTTTGATACCATTTGTACATACAATTATAGTTATCCTCCCAGTACATTATTTTGATACCATTTGTACATACAATTATAGTTATCCTCCCAGTACATTATTTTGATACCATTTGTACATACAATTATAGTTATCCTCCCAGTACATTATTTTGATACCATTTGTACATACAATTATAGTTATCCTCCCAGTACATCATTTTGATACCATTTGTACATACAATTATAGTTATCCTCCCAGTATATTATTTTGATACCATTTGTACATACAATTATAGTTATCCTCACAGTACATTATTTTGATACCATTTGTACATACAATTATAGTTATACTCCCAGTACATTATTTTGATACCATTTGTACATACAATTATAGTTATCCTCCCAGTACATTATTTTGATACCATTAGTACATACAATTATAGTTATCCTCACAGTACATTATTTTGATACCATTAGTACATACAATTATAGTTATCCCCCCAGTTTATTATTTTGATACCATTTATACATACAATTATAGTTATCCCCCCAGTTTATTATTTTGATACCATTTGTACATACAATTATAGTTATACTCCCAGTACATTATTTTGATACCATTTGTACATACAATTATAGTTATCCTCCCAGTACATTATTTTGATACCATTAGTACATACAATTATAGTTATCCTCACAGTACATTATTTTGATACCATTTGTACATACAATTATAGTTATACTCCCAGTACATTATTTTGATACCATTTGTACATACAATTATAGTTATCCTCACAGTACATTATTTTGATACCATTAGTACATACAATTATAGTTATACTCCCAGTACATTATTTTGATACCATTTGTACATACAATTATAGTTATCCTCACAGTACATTATTTTGATACCATTAGTACATACAATTATAGTTATCCTCACAGTACATTATTTTGATACCATTTGTACATACAATTGTAGTTATCCTCACAGTACATCATTTTGATACCATTTGTACATACAATTATAGTTATACTCCCAGTACATTATTTTGATACTATTTGTACATACAATTATAGTTATCCTCCCAGTTCATTATTTTGATACCATTTGTATATACAATTATAGTTATACTCCCAGTACATTATTTTGATACCATTTGTACATACAATTATAGTTATCCTCACAGTACATTATTTTGATACCATTTGTACATACAATTATAGTTATCCTCACAGTACATCATTTTGATACCATTTGTACATACAATTCAGTTAAGATCTTCTTCAATTACAACCATTTCTATCGTTAGATTTAAAGTCGTAACTATCTGTATTTATTTAATACTTTAAGGATTTACATAACAAAAACTCGATGATTCTATGACAAAACTGTTTCATAATCGAAACTATACCGGACATAACCTGAAGCAAAATGTGATGGTATAAACACCCATTCTTTAGTTGATTGCACTTATACAGAAATGCCCGATGACGAGATATTGTAGATGATATTGTGTCACCATTCCTGCGATTGGTTTTAATAACTTTGGAGATAAAACCAAATATAGATTTAAAAATCGAACAGGAAAAGTAGTATTCAAGGACGACAGTCAACCACAAACACACACAGAAACAAAGAACAAATTTAAAGATGAATAAAAGGCGAACTAAGACATCACAAACACAAAAGGGTTGACAATAGGGCTATCGCCTAATTTGACACGATGTCAAAGGGATTATACTGTTCGGAAAGACGACACTTTTTTGTTCGCACGCTTTAAAAGAATCAAGGTATTCAAATTAAAAAGACAATATATACTTGTTTAATATAATACGAGTCAAAGCTGTCATAATAAACATACACAAACAGCGCTCAAATGTAACCTTTTCTGTGGACGATGTCACGTGTTAGGTTTCATTCAATGAACGACACATCTGAAATTAAACATTGACAAGGTCATGTTTGCGTGAGAAACAATAAATAGAGGATGTACATGATTACTTCAATCATTATTGAATGAGGTGGCAAACTCATATAAAGCGAGGCTCTTGCCGAGCATTATATCATTTTTGTTAACGAGTTTAATAAATTCAATAATGAATGAGAACGAATGTTAGAATTCTATTGATCACATAACTCACATATCGACTTTTATTGCATTTTGCCTGTCGCTTTAACACGCGAAACCGACATAAACCGTGGGAATTGGATCATAGTCATTATCGTTTTCTGACAGCGCATACTAGCCTCATTTGCATACTTATATAACTAGTGGTATATCGAAAATATAGAATGGTGTTATTCCACTCCCACACCGTAAGTTATGTGATAAATATAATTAACACATACGTCCAAATACACTTGGTGTGAAATATAATTTTTAAAATATGTATATTATCATATTAAACGCTATTCTGAAGAGTAAGTTATACCAGCATGGATACACAATTTTTTTATCTGTAACAAATCCAATAATACAATTTAATTTAATGAAATATATTTACAACACAGGTAGATTTAAAAATTGAACAGGAAAAGTAGCATTCCAGGACGACAGTCAATTTTAAAGGTGCTTTTGTTTTAAAGGTGAACATGAGTGCTTTGTTTAATAATGTTACCAAAATACTTCTTCCATAATCACATAATAAAGGGACATATGTCAATCATGACTTGTTTATAAAGCATTTAAATTAGCGTCTCAATGTATTCATCCAGTATGATGTTGACTTTATACATGTCTGCATGTAATTAAATACAATTTTTAGTTTTCATTTTATTCTACCATAGGTTAAAATATATAATCAACAGTTAATAATACGTTAAAATAATTTGCTTTATAATTAATATTAATGACTAAACAAATGCAAATTATGTAGAAAAAACAACGGGACGATGCATTTTTAAAACTTCAAGATTGCCGTGTGTCTCTTTAATGATACCCATCCCTACAAACAAGAGTTTCTTACTAAGTAGTTGTGTCATTTATCTACAGTAGCGCGGATGTGAATTAATATTAATTACGGAACAAAGAGGAAGTGACATATATTAGACGAGAGGTGAGAAATGTATTACTTTGTGTCTGGTAAGGAGTTTATTCAATTAGTAACATCTGCACACTGGTGAATATGTAATGAATACTATCAAATTATATATTCCTTAAGTTTGTTATTGTCTGACTCGTATCCCCGATTTTCTCAGAGAACACACGCGTATGTGTTAATACCATTCTATATATTTTTATAGATCGGCATTACTTACTGTTCCTTTGAGATCATCAAGCCCAATATGTGTGGCTTCAAAGTAGAATATCGGTTAAGCCGGTGCTAGGAAGCCTGAGAGATGTTGGACTTTTCATTACCTCTCATAAACAGTCTCAATAAAACCGAATCTTGTGTGTGTGTGTTGCTTCCAAGGGATCCACTTTTCAGTATTTATTTACATACACACTGATGCAAATATATATGTATATTAACTATCGAAAAATAGTATAAATGTCGAACAGGAAATGCAGCTTTCACAGAACACAGTAAACCCAAAAACACACAAAAACGGCAAACATGAATGGCAATGCTAACAAAGAATAAAGGCATATGACGTCACAAGCACTTAGCTTAATAGGATAACTTCATACAGAAAGAAATCATTCAATATTGAAAAGGCAATCAACCATTGGAAGCAACGAAAGCAAACAATGAGAACAGTATAAAACTTTCTTTTATTGATTTTTAGCTCTACTGGCCTTTAGATCTACTGGCCGAAGGCCAGCAGAGCTTAAAGCCCAAAATACTTCTCCTAGGGAGAAAATGTGAGTAATGTGTTTCTAGAGGTCGTAGCACATGCTGACCTGAATTTATAGGTAAAAGCCGCCTAAAATATTGGACTGCATTGTATCACTGTATAAGACAGATGGATAATTTATACCAGCATAGTATAGATATTAAATGGTATTGAACTGAACAAAATATAACGAAGACATTGAAAGAAAACTGTATATCTAAATAATTAAAAACATACTACAGTTTATGTATGGTCAACTACTGATTTTTGTTAATATAAAAAAAAGTACAACAACACTGAAATTTCATTCTCCAATATGACTTCAGCACAACCCATAGAAAGATAATTTGGAGATATTTACTATATATACTGAAAGAAAAAAGAAACGCATAATCAAAAACTTGCCTATACTACACTATTATTTACACCTAATTCTACGTAATATTCCAGATATATCTCAACGTGTTTTGTACAAAAAGTGGGTACAAGTAATTACAGAAAGGACAACCCTTACATGTAGTAGACATTTTAATCAAAGTATACTTTGTTACATGAAATTCATAAATGTTGAAGTTTCGTTTGAAACAGACAAGGCATTTCAGTATTGTGGATTGCAACGTTGGCTCACTTCACCTGCTTGAGCCAAATGTGCATTGTGTCGATAATGAAAAACTATAAATGGGTAACCATTGGTGTGTTCGGTGCTGTTTATACATTCTTTCCGAAAGAACAGGATTAATGTCGCCCTGTTCCTTTCGATTAGCAGTAGCATATTAAACAAACAATATATAACGGAATTACCCATTATGCGTATTATTTCCTTTCAGTATATTACCATGAATCTCAAAACTCGTTTTGTCTGAATGCGAATATAATGATTCAAAATATCTTCTTTATGCTAACAGGCTATCTTTTATCTAGGAAAAATCTTGATTTGGTTACATTTATTTTCTGCAATACTAAACTAGCATCATAGACTTTATAGGTTTATGCTAACCTATATTTTGATTTTGATTTTTAATATATAACCATTAGTTAATTCATTATGTCTTGTACAGGTTGTACGCAGATAAATACGGTACTTCTTGGATGTACCAACTTTGCCCACAAGTGACTGGTCAGTAATGATACCATACTGTGATAATTGCCCAATAATCTGCAGCATGAGCATGCTTCCCTTTCACTTGTATTTGGGGGTTTAAGGGATGGCGAGATGTCCGTCGTCGTCCGCCGTCGTCGTCCGTTAACTTTTGCTCTTTGAACACGATAGAAGCCTTCATTATTAATCGGATCTTAACAAAACTTTGCGAAGGTCTTTATATGAATGAAAGCTCGGGAAAATTTGAAAACCATTTAGATCGGATTAGTTTCACCGGAGTTACGGCCCTTGATTTGCTGAAAAATGCCATAGTTTGCCGTGTGAACTCTCTACCACCTTCAATTATTAATTATTGATTGTTAATATCTATAAAATCTCAAAGAAGTTTGAAAACTACCCCGATTGAATCAGAAACACCAGTGTTATGGCCATTAGCATTTTTTGAAAAATGCCATTTTCTGACTTGTGAACACTCTAGCACCTTCATTTATTAATTGATCTTTACAAAACCTTAACAGATTATTAATATTAATCAAAGCGCGGATAAGCTTGAAAACCAATCAATTCGGATCAGTAACACCGGAGTTATGGTTCTTAATTTGCTGAAAAATATCACAGTTTGCTTTGTGAACGCTCTAGCACCTTCAATTATTCATTGATCTTTACTAAACTTGTACATATTGTTTATATTAATGACCGCTTGGACAAGTTCTAAACCAATCCAGATCGAATCAATAACACCAGAGTTATGGCCCTTTTTTTCTGAAAAATGCAATTATTTGCCTTGCAAACATTCTAGCACCTTCATTTATTATTTGATCTTTATCAAACTTGCACAAATTGTTAATATCAATCACAGCGCGAATCAATTCGAAAACCATCCCGATCAAATCAGTAACACTGGAGTTATGGCACTTGCTTTGCTGAAAAATATCATTTTCTGCCTTGTGAACACTTAAGCACCTTCATTTATAGTTTGATATTTACCAAATTTTGCCTGATTGTTAATATAAATGAAAGCTCGGACATGTTTGAATACCAGCCGGATCAGACCAGTAACACCAGACTAAAGGCCCTTGATTTTCTTAAATATGCAATTTTCTATATTGAGAACCTGCGGTCAGGAGTTCAAAATCCAAGTGGAGGCTAACGTTTTCTTTTTTGAATTTTATGACCCAAGGGGCTCTATCAAGGTCTCAGATTTTGACTCCGCCGACTGGGGCCCCATTGGGGTAAATTGAATAAAAAATCAGAATAAAATACATTTCTTGTCTAAATGTGTATGGATTTGATTCTAATTTTGTATGGCTATTTAGGGACTCGAGGCACAACATATACAAAATGGTTTTGTCCTCATGCATATAGGGGGCCTCTTAAATGGGTACCATTTGGGTAGCTGGCAGTAACTTACTATTACAGAGTTTATGCTTTATGACGCTTACTTCTTCTATACCCTTTGAGATCTCAAGTTCATGTTGTATTTTTAATTAGGATGTGTAAATGCGCAAAAACACCTCGGATTCTGGCTCTGCACACTGGGGCCCACTTGGGGGTGGCGTGGGGATGAGATAAAATACATTTCCTGTCTAAATGTGTATGGATTTGATTCTAATTTTGTATGGCTATTTAGGGACTCGAGGCACAACATATACAAAATGGTTTTGTCCTCATGCATATAGGGGGCCTCTTAAATGGGTACCATTTGGGTAGCTGGCAGTAACTTACTATTACAGAGTTTATGCTTTATGACGCTTACTCCTTCTATACCCTTTGAGATCTCAAGTTCATGTTGTATTTTTAATTAGGATGTGTAAATGCGCAAAAACACCTCGGATTCTGGCTCTGCACACTGGTGCCCACTTGGGGGTGGCGTGGGGATGAGGGTGAGGAGGTGGGGGCGGATGTACACGGGTCAAAATTCACAAACAATTGCTCATCTTGCACAGATGTGAATGGTTATGATTCTAGTTTGGTCTGGTCATTTAAGGACTCGAGGCACAACATATATAACAAGTGATTTTGACCCCTTGGCTACATTAAGAGGCCCCTCTACAGAGGAACTGCCAGTAATATACGGGCTTGTAATTCCTTCGGTACCTTTCATATTTCTAGTTCATGTTTGTTGTATTTCTTAGTTAAAGATTTGTAGATGTGCAATAAGTTTTCATATTTTGGCTCCATCCTCTAGGGCTCCATAGAGGGAAATCAGGTAAAAACACAACAAATTGCATATCTTGTCCAAATGAGAATGTATTTGATTCTAATTTGGTATGATCATTTAGGGACTCGTATCACAATATTTATAAAATGGTATTGTTCTACTGTGTAAAGGGACTCCTCTACAGGGGTAAACCTTGGGGAGCTTGCAGTCATTTACTATTTCAAAGTTTCGGATTTATGACATTTACTCCTTCTATACCCTTTGAGATTTCAAGTTTTTGTATGGTGTTTTTCTCAGTTAGGATGTGCAGATGCACAATAATGTCATGCATTTTGGCTTCATCCACTATGCCCCCTAGGAGTAATCGGGTCAAAAGCCACACACAATATGTATATCTTGTCCAAATGTGAGTGGTTATGATTCAAATAATTTGGTAAGGTCATTGATGGACTCGAGGTACAATATATATAAAACGAGGTGTGACTTCCTGCACAAAGCGGCCTCTCTACAGGGGAACTTACTGTTACATATGTTCTGCCTTGTGATGCTAGCTTCTTCTATACTCTTTGAGATATCAATAAGTATAAAAGCAGAACAGGAAATGCAGCTTTCACAGAACACAGTAAACCCAAAATCAAGCAACAGGACACACATGAATGGCAATGCTAACAAAGAATAAAGGTATATGACGTAACAAACACAAAAGGGTGGGACAATAGGGCTACCGCCTTGGAACTGACTGTGGCAAAACATAACACTTGGGTTTTAAACCAGGTTCTAGGTTGGACCAAACATCACACTTACCCTACTGTCATCCCAATAAAACGAGACATTGTAAATGAAGAAATCTCCGCCATGGGACTATTCTCTGACCAACAAAGCAGCAAGATTTGGCAGTATAAGTAAAACAAAATGATACTCGTGTATATATAAATACCAAAAAACAATAGCCTGGAAAGCCACAAAAAAGATACTTATTGACTTGGCAGATGCCAGAGCAACAAGAGAATAAACCATTGAGGGCACGACAAGACAAGATTACAGACAAACATCAAACATCACTGTCCTATTGAGCTTTAGGAAGACGTCATCATAGGATCCGCAGCCTGTCCGGTCATCGCACAACTAAAGAGGAAAGCATAGTGGCGAACTGTAAATGGGTCCACCACCAAGCATACAGTGCGTTGCAAAATGATAGGGTCATAACCTCTGTTGATAAACCTTTTAATAAATAAATATAGTATAAAAGTGATCATGACCAAGGGTCTTACGAAGTTTGTAAATCACATCACCATAGAAGAGTTCTTACATTACTTTTATATTTAGAAAGAAGATCAAGATAAGGATAATAAAAGTTTGCAAAGGTTTTACGAAGTTTATGGTAACGGTAGCACTGAATGACTAGATTTTTAGTTATAAATCGACTGAAAATAGTGAAATAAATAGCAAAATCTATGACAAGAGAGATGATTTTAATTTTGACATTGTTAAATATCCCCACTTGGATGTGGATGTTCCCCGAGCAATTTCTTTTGGGGTGTATGTGTCTCAACTTATTCGTTTTTCAGGAGCTTGTACTCGAGTTGAGGACTTTAATATTCGTAATCTTTGAAAAACTAAAAATCTACTCAATCAGGGTTACCGTTACCATAAACTTCGTAAAACCTTTGCAAAACTTTTTTATCGTAACCCTGATCTTCTTTCCAAATATAAAAGTAATTTGAGGACTCCTCTGCGACAAGGACTATCACAACCTGACTTTTATGGTGATGTGATTTATAAACTTCACCACTGACCGTTCCAAGGCGGTAGCCCTATTGTCAACCCTTTTGTGTTTGTGATGTCGTTTGCATTTATTATTACTTTTGCCTTCTTGTTTGTCTGTTTCCATGTTTGTTTCTGTGTTTTGTGGTTGACTGTCCTCCTTGAATGCTACTTTCTCTGTCCGATCTTTGTGCTGAACATCACTTCAAAGTTTCATTGAAATACACCCAGGAGTTCAGTAGAACTACTCCGCACAATTGTGTGACATACAGATGACAGACAGACAACAGACAGATAGACAGCACAAGAACAATATGTCTCCCGTCCACAAAGTGGGGGAGATATAAGGAAATCACAGTGCCGAACTGTAAATGGACCAACCACTAAATATGCAGTAAATGGGGTCATAACCTCGTTTGATAAACTGTTTAACAAGTTTAATACAGTTTGTGTGAACGTGATTATGAACAATGATCTCGGCATCTTCTGTGCTAAATATCAACGCCCTCTAAGAGGAGTTCAGGTCCAGGATTGTCACAGAGTTTGTAGCTGCGAAATTGGAAGAAATGGCTTTCTTTTCAGCCATTTTAAGAAGACCCGTTTAATCTCCCCGTCACATGGTCGGAGAGCACCTTCCTTTGCCACACCTTACAAAATATATCTTTTGCCTCACCTTACAATATATATTTGCTCATTTTATAGAACATTTGGATATTGTTGTTTGCTTTAAAATAATGAGATTTGCAGTGGGGAAATTATTTTTAATCTATAAAAATAGTGTGAAGAAATGTCATTTGCCATAACAACAAATGTGGTATGCACGACCACGAAATCATGTTATTTCATTCCTATGATTTTTAATAGTTCTTCACACGCTCGCATGAATTTTTTTTTATTTGAACGTGTACAATTCCGCGTAATAGTCAATATGTTCTTTTACTGAAAGTGTCTAATATTTCCTTCAGGCTTCTAATTCAATTGTATACCAAACCATTAAAATTCACTGATATTCATTACAATCATTCACGTCAATTTTTCCACGAGGTTTTAGCTGAAAACATATAATCCCTGCCCGCAATAGCAATACTCGTGGGGATATTATAATACATTCTAGCAATGTAGGGTCAATACCAACTTTTATTATACAATTACACCACGCAACCTTGATCGTTTCATTCTCTCAGGCATTGTTGACTTCATTATCGAGATTCCGATGTTATCATAGTTTCATTTGCAATGAAAATAAACCTTAATACTGGCGTGATGAAACAGCTTATACATTTTAAATACGTTATTGGAATATTGTTCACTAGACTGGTGTTCTGTCGCAAACTCAAAGGATAAAGCGGAGACAAATCGAACCTGAGTCAGAGAACCAGTCTTACCAGTCAGCATGTATTTGCATTCACACTAGCGTTTGTTTTGTGCTGTGTGGCGGCTGTAAAAAGTCGCACCGACTACATATCACCAGTGTTATTACTTCCTTGTCCTTTGGGTTCATCAAACCCATTTTGTGTGACTGTAAGTAGAATACCGCTTATACCGGTGCTAGGGGGCATGAGAGGCACTACGCTATTTTGTACAGCTCATGAACAGAATCAATAAAACCAAGTCTGCTACTTGTCTCTCTTGTTTGTGGTTGTGATCCAAAGTGATCTCCTTTCCAGTATTTATTTACGTTTTCCATGATTTGTATCTCTATAATGGTAATGGAATTGTGTCCATTGACAGCAACTTAAGCTTTGACAATTATTATTGATATACACGGGCGTCGGTTGCGACCTTTGATTGTTGTAGTTGTATGTTATTTCTGTATATTATTACTGTTCATTTAAAGGTTTCTAGTGTCAAAGTCAGCATAAAAGCGTTTTGATTTAACATGTGGCAATAAGATTACAATAATCTTTTTCTTTTTATTTTCAAAGTAACCTACATGTTTTCAGGATACCAAGTAGGTAGTGATGCACGTATAACAGGTATCACATGCTAGTTCATGTTTAGTTGTAACAATCGATGTTGGTATGCCGAAGGGTACGAAATGTCGCAGATTTGTTTATGTACTGCTAGGAAAGAAATGTCATGTAGTGTATTTCACCAGACACGCATATAGATATCATTAGCCTTTAATAACACTTCCCGATATCTGGATGACATATTGAAA
Source organism: Cyrtodaria siliqua (assembly GCA_037043455.1). Taxonomy (NCBI): domain Eukaryota; kingdom Metazoa; phylum Mollusca; class Bivalvia; order Adapedonta; family Hiatellidae; genus Cyrtodaria; species Cyrtodaria siliqua. The sequence continues at coordinate 237,932 of JAWPHD010001704.1, read as the reverse complement.
ATGACAACTCTTTCTTTGTATACAATGGTTAACAATGTCCAATATAACTTCAGCCAAACACAGATAATAATTCTGATAGTGTCGCTGTGTTTTCGATTTACTTCTGTCGATTGAAAATGGAGAACTAATACGCATACTGTATGACAATAGAGATGATTTCAATGTTGACATTGTTAATTACACCCCCTATGACGCGGATATTATTACCAGAGCACATTATTAGGGGTTCTAGAGTTCTGAAAGTATTCGTTTTTCTTTTTATTGCAGACGGGTTGCGGACTTTAAATTTGTAAATTTCGTCTAACTAAATGACATTCTACTAAGGCTACATTTATCATAGATTTCGATAAGACTTTATAAAATGTTGTTATCGTTACCTTGATCTACTTTTAAAATATAAAAGTTTAAATTTAAACCACCCCCGGGCTTTTTGCCACTGATCTTCCAAGGCGGTAAGCCCTTTGTCAACCCAGTTATGTTTATGGTCCCGTGGTGCCACTGAATTTCGTCGGTGTGTTCTTGGGCAAGACTCTTTCCCTTAGCCTCGTCCGTCGGATAGGGACGTAAACCGGGAGATCCCGTGTATCGGTTTATCCTCCAAGCACGTTAAATAATCATAGGAATCTATTCGGTTCCCAGATTCCTATGTAACCTTCCCCTCTCTCTAGGACAGCACTAAATAACATATACTGTGTTGATGAGCTGTTAAACAACATTCAGTTCAATTCTATTCTATTAATCCTTCCTGTTTGTTTTGATTGTGCACTTTTGGTTGACCCTATGTTCTGTGAATGCTAAATTTACAATCGAATTGCATACCTACTTTTATTTAATTAATGTGATTTGCTATATGTAACAAATAAAGAATGAACACATCGCTTACATTTCATGATTTCGCCTAAATAACCCACAGATCTAAAAGCAAAGTTCGATTTCATCTTCTCTTTCCGATGAAAATGGCGGAAGTAGTTTCAGTCACCCAGAATATAGTAGTCTGATCTTTTTTCCTACGACAGAAAAAAACAACAGTCTATGAGAAGCGAATAACAAAATGAAAAGGTACTTTCTGAATGGCTGAAAATGAACTATAAATTTTTTTTTTCGTCGATACAAATGTCTAAATATAAACTTTTATTAAATACATGCGAACACTCGGGTGACCGAGACTTACTCCAGTTTAAAAGAAAAACACAGCTGAAAATATATTTGGGCGAATTGCTTTGGGATTTTTGTTGTTTGAAAACATTAGACATGCTAAGTACGGATATGAATTTCAAAAAATAGTGTTGTTTTAGAATTTTATAAGCGAAGTATCAGAATAACCTCCCATTTGTTAAAACAATTTATTTCATTATACAAACATATTATTATTATTGCTTTGTTTAAAACACGCTGAAATGTGTTTACAAACGATTGCTATTCTCAAGCAAATACATTCCAAAATTCGTAATTTTAAAATTACCTCCTTTTTCATTAAAATAAGAACGATTGTCGATAACTTGTACAAGCATGTTTCCATCACATTTGCTTTATTTTTATCACCGACTTTGTTTAAAATGAATTTATAGCATTACTGTTGTCATATGTACGGGCGGCCATTTCCACCAAAAGGTATGATTTCAATAAATCAAATAAATCATCCAGTAAAAGATGAATTAATTAGTCGGTATTATATTAAATTCAATGAAACTTTAATTGATCCACTACATTTTTTGAAACCATCTAATCAAAGCTAAAACAATCCGATGCTTTGTGAAATAACCTTGAGTGATTTTTCAAACCATCTTATCGAACTTGAAACGATTTTGATTTATTTCTCAGCTGAGATAAAAATCAGATAAATAAACGAGTGTGGAGAAGTAGTCTATTTATCGCATGTGCCTGTCATGAGGGAAATAAACACCTTTTTACTAAAAACGAAAGCTCATTATTTAAATGGCATATGTTTTCTTAAATAAATATTAACTGTTATGAATATTAAAGTACGTGTCATTATGACACTGACAAAAAACCATTAGTGAACTGAAGTTTTACAAATTGGAGAATAAATTACCGCAATATCTATAATGTTATGATATACATAATTATTGAGGAGTTATGAGGCAATTTTGGTTTCGCCACACTCTAGTTTACGTCATTATCACACGTTGTCTGACGTCGCTTACGCACGCAGCCTAAGCGTCGATGATAAAAAGTAAATAAAAGTTTATATTTCGGAATAATACAAAAGAAGGGTGACCGTTCCAAGGCGGTAGCCCTATTATCAACCCTTTTGTGTTTGTGATGTCGTTTGCATTTTTTATTACTTTTGTCTTTTCGTTTGTCTGTTTGCGTGTTTGTTTTTGTGTTTTGTGGTCGACTGTCGTCTTTGAATGCTGCTTTCCCTGTCCGATATTTTTATCCTTTTTTTTTAAGTATGGCAATAAACATTATGATGCTTGTTTTTGTTTTATACGTTATCACAAGGGTTAACATTACTATCACAGTGTTCCTCCTGAGCAAGTATGTATTTCATGATGACGGTGTTGAACATACCATTCGCAAATTAATAGTTTGTAATCACAATACCTCCCTATTATCTGATATGTAGGAATTAATAAGCTCCTAGTGGTCTAAAGTCAAATCTAAATATAGATGTAAAAATCGAACAGGAAAAGCAGAATTCATGGATAACTGTCAACCACAAACACACAGAAACAACGAGCAGATTTAAAGATTAATGAATGGCCAAATTAGACATCACTAACGTAAAAAGGTTTGACAATAGGGCTGCCGCCTTGGAACGGTCAGTGGCAAAAACGGCCGCTGGGGGTGGGGGTGGGTGGCGGTTTTTTAAACAGGTTCTAGGGTGCACCAAACCTCACAATTACCTTACTGTCAACCCAATAAAACGGAACGGTGTAAATAAAGAAATCCTCGCCATGAACTATTTTATAACCAATTAGGCATCATTAATAGGCAATATAAGTAAAAATGAGATAAGGGTCCTATAGAAACCACAGCGTCCGAACGAAATGGCATCGTCGGTCCGCACTGTACTGCAAACAAGGACTTGATTTTACAATAAAAGAGACAAAAAACAACAGAAAGGTTGGTGAAGACAAGGTTACCGACTTGGAACGGTCAGTAGGCAATAAGGCCTACTGGTAAGCTTGAATATCACCGTCCTTTTGGGCTTTAGGTAGACATCATCATATAGTCCACATCCTGTCCGGTCATAGCACAGTTAAAGAGGAAAGCATAGTGGCGAAATGTAAATGGGTCCACCATCAAGCACGCAGTGCGTTGCAAAATGATAGGGTCATAACCTCTTTTGACACACCTTTTAACAAGTTTAACAAAGATAGTATGAAAGTAATCAAGGCCAAGGATATTACGAAGCTTGTAAATCACGTCACCATAGACGTCAGGTTGTGATAGTCCTTGTCGCAGAAGAGTCCTTAAATTACTTTTATATTTGGAAAGAAGATCAGGGTTACGATGATACAATTGTGCAAAGGCTTTACGAAGTTTATATTAATTAAGACCTATTCAGCACAACAGTTCTTATTACGCACACAGACATCAATGATCAATATAGGAAGGTGAGTTGGCTTTGTAGAGCTTAATAGAGGAATTGGAAAGTTATATGCCGGCAATGGGAAACATAAATTAACGAATACTATTATATATAAAGGTGAGTTTGTAAACATGGTAAATAGGAGAATTTGTTGTCAATACATGGTCAATTTGAATTTAAGACAGACATATCATGATACTGTTCCATTAAGTGTGTGTATGTGTGATAGTGATTTCAGAGCTAAATTTCATTAGAGTTACTAAATGTCCTTGTTTTGTTAAAAAACAATGTTTCAGTTATTTTGTATATACGCTTTGCTTTCAACTAATTGATGGTGTGTGTCAACGGCAGGTACGAGTTTAAAATGGGGAACAAATCCTGTTTTCGCTGACTTTAACATTTGCACTCGCCTTTTGGTACTTGGTTGCGTTAACATTTACTATCGCATCGTATTAATATATACTGAAACAAATTCCTAATTTCTCACTTTTTTATCTTTACTCATTGTCTTAATTTAAATATATTTTTGAATAGTTGTTTGATGCGTATTGTGTTTTGATCAAAATATTGTCATATATTTATTTTATGTTTAAATTGTAACATCTTTTGAGGGTTACCCTCTATTTATATAAAACATTAAATGTGCTGATAAAACACATAGCATGAAGTCCGCTAAAAAGTATTTTTGAACTAAATGTGTAATTTGTCTAACCTGTTATACAGCGTTCGAACTACAGCCATAATGTGTTTAACTTATTATAAATGAGTCAATTTGACCATAATCGGTCTTCTATAAAATATGGCTTTAAGTGCAATTGTTTAAGGTCATTGTATAAAGGACAATCAAATAAACATGGTATTCCCCCTCTAACACATTGAAAAGTTTATTTACTTGCTTTATTTGGTTTATTCCACCTACCAGCTTATATTTCGAGCATGTTAGATTCTGGTATTGTTTCTGAAACAGACACACGAGAACGACAATGTCTAGATATGATTTGAAGATGAAGTCGGAGAAACACATATACAATATTGTGTAACATAAACTGTCATGCAATATTACTTGCATAAAACGCTCATTTGGTTGGTCAGTTTCCGGTCATGTCCCAATCACAACCAACGATACAAACTCATCAAATTGATGTACATTCTTCTTTGTAGCTGTCTTTATTTGTAACTTCATGTTCATCAGCTGATGTCGAAATCGGATATTTAAGCGAGCAAATATAATGCAAGACATCATTTATTGTATAGACATCGACCAGTGCACACTGTACCTGTACACAGGTAACATTATGATTTACAGATGAAAAAAAATGCACTTTCTGATTTCAAGTTAGGTCCTCTATCCACTTTGCTATAACGCGTCTTGCGAAACTGGTATACTAACTACCATTTATTAAGAGGCAAAATAACATAACCAATTTGAACGCAACTCAAGATTAATCAATAAATATATAGTCCATCTTGTTGCACGTGTAAATTAACATTGCCAGGCGTAATACTATATCTTATCAATATGAAACTAATATTCCGCCTCAAAACCACGATATCTCGACTTGTTTTTTAGCGCTTGATGAGTTGTGTGTGCGCTAGTTACTACGTAATGCCTACGAATAGTTACTGTTAAAAATGCTACAACATACCAATAAATAGCCGTGGGCTAGTCGTTATACGTACATCCACCAAAACAAAAGCGCAACGTCTGTGGTTCAAATCCCGTTCCGGGCAAGTACATGTTTTATCACATATATTCTGAAGCCTTATATGTATCGATTTTACTTGACGAAGGCTAAATAAACATATGATATTTTACGCATCGATTTTTGCCTAATATACCGACTTTTGGGGTGTTCGTCGTATTGAAACTACTTCACACGTGACTCATTCATATTCCTGAGTTACTATAGAGACTGTGTAGCTTTAAGACGTTGAATTCAAGTCAGATACAAATGTGAATCTATTGCGGTAAAATTGCTGTCGCTTCAACATATGTTAGACGAAATATGCTTAGACTGGAAATTTGTCTTAAAAATAAGGAAGCGTCGCATATGATCTACTAATAAATTCGAAAGGTGATAACTCAGAAATAATTTTACACAGGTAAATGAGAATAATTGTTTTTTTAATAAACTTTTTTTATATCCAGGACATGCTTTATAATAACGCCTCACTTCTGTCAGTGTAATATGTCCGTGGAAGGTTTAATTACTCCTAGTGTAGTCGAACGTAAATCTATAAAAACTAGTTTTTTTAGTGAAGTTTGGGCTATAAATGTATTCTGGACATGTAATTAATACCTTGAATGCTTCACATCATGCTTTTGACAGTTTTAGATATGAAAATATACTGGTTTTAGATCAATGAGATGCAGATCAAATTACTAATTTAAAACACACTTTCTTATAGGTTAATAGTAGACATGTTAATCTTCGCGAAGCTGTGTCTTTCCCAGTATCCATATGCAGTTTTTTTGTTATCTACATGGTTATAAATATAGTCATATGTCAATGGAAGGCAATGAAGAAATATTTTGTGTAATTAAGCCTGTAATTAGCTGTCGTTTTTAAGTACACTTCCTTGCCTGTAGATGTTTAGTGAGATTACAACGACTGGCTAGAATACGCATCACCCAACGGTACAATATAGCCCACAATGCAATACTACAGTTACTGTAGGTGTCAGACTAGTCAGGAAGTACTTTTGCGTCGTAGGATGCTAAATTAGATCCATAAAATGATCCAAAGTTTCTAGTTTGCATGTGTTTCCTCAAGATTAGTTTCTATTTCATTGTTATATCTAACCTGATGTTAAAGTAATATGACTGTTGTCATGAATAGTAAGTATTTCACTGTGTTTGTCAGGATTATTTCTGTGGAGAGTATAAGCACAGAGGGTAGGTAGAGATGTGGTTCTGACATATGCTTATTTAAAAATATGCATAGTGTAAATAAATTACGCGAAATGTTGAAAAATTGAATCGGTGTTTTATTCCAGATATGGGACCGTTTGTGTAATTCACAGAATTAAATGTGTGTTATTCACAGAATTAAAGAAAGACAAAAATATCGGACAGGGAAAGCAGCATTCAAGGACGACAGTCAACCACAAAACACGAAAACAAACACGCAAACAGACAAACGAGAAGGCAAAAGTAATAAAAAATACAAACGCCATCACAAACACAAAAGGGTTGCCAATAGGGCTACCCCTTGGAACGGTCAGTGGCAACAAATGCCACTGGGGGTTTAAACCGGTTCTAGGGTGCACCACACCTCACACTTACCCTACTGTCATCCCATTAAAACAGGACAGTGTAAATAAAGAAATCCCCGTCATGATCTAATCTCTAACCAACAAGGCAGCATCAATAGGCAATATAAGTAAAACACAAATATGCTCGAGTAAATATAATACAAAAAACAATAACCTAGACAGTCACAATGAAGGTACTCAATGACTTGGCAGAAGCCAGAGCAACAAGAGAATAAACCATTAAGGGCACGACAAGAAAGATCATAGACAAACATCAAACGCCACGGTCCCAATGGGCTTTAGGTAGGCGTCATCATAGGGTCCACAGCCTGTCCGGTCATCGTACAATTAAAGAGGAAAGCATAATGGCGAACTGTAAAAGGGTCCACCACCAAGCATGCAGTACGTTGCAAAATGATAGGATCATAACCTCTTTTGACAAACTTTTTAACAAGTTTAACAAAGATAGTATGAAAGTGATCATGACCAAGAATCTTACAAAGTTTATAAATCACATCACCATAGAAGTCAGGTTGTGATAGTCCTTGTCGAAGAAGAGTCCTTAAATTACTTTTATATTTGAAAAGAAGATCAGGGTTACGACAATAAAATTTTGCAAAGGTTTTACGAAGTTTATGGAAACGGTAACTCTGATTGAGTAGCTTTTTAGTTATACAAAGATTACGATTATTGAAGTCCTCAACTCGAGTACAAGCTCTTGAAAAACGAATAAGTTGAGACACATACACCCCATAAGAAGTTGCTCGGGGAACATCCCCATCCAAGTGGGGGTAATTAACAATGTCAAAATTAAAATCTTCTCTCTTGTCATAGATTTTGCTAATTATTTCACCATTTTCAATCGAGAGATCTAAATCAAGAAAAGAAGCGTTATTATCAGATATATTAGCTTTATTAAGCTGAAGTTCTTTAGGATAAATATTATCAACCATAGTTGGAAACAAAGGGTTGTCAATGTTCAGTATGTCAACCAGATACCGAGAGGTGTCATTAAAAGCTTCAATAACATCTGCCTGGATATTTGGTGAAAGACTCAACATGAAATCCCTTTCATAGCAAAATAAAAACAAATCTGCGACAAGTGGTGCACAGTTCGTACCCAAAGGGATACCAACAATTTGTCTATAAACGGTGGTACCATACCTGACGAAAATATTATCTAATAGGAAGATGAGTGCTTCACAAACTTCATAGCAAGTCCACATAGTATAATTGTCTAAACTTTTTAAGCGAACGAATGTTGTGGAACTGTGACCAGACTATTTTGCATTGTGTTTTCACCGGTCTGACACATAGACGGACAAAAAGCCTTTTGCTTAATAATGGCCAAATCCAGTTGTTGTTTTCTGTGAAAGCTTTCGTCTGATTGAGAAAAAAGAAGCCGATGTTAAATTTTTAAATTTTATAACACAACATGTCTTTTTGCAATTAAAATTGAATGCGTGCGTTTTAAGGTGAAATTTGGGGGACCTACTGATTTGTAGTGGACCTAAATCACTTGAAGTAGGCCCTCAAGTGTCTTTATGTGGATTAGTGGTAATAGGTAATAGCTCTGTCATAATTCCAGCAATAAATGGCAGTTTTATTATTTTAAGATACCGGATGAGGCTTACATATGAAAAAGATCGGACAGGGAAAGTAACATTCAAGTCAACCACAAAACACAGAAACAAACATGCAAACAGACAAAAAAGAAGGCAAAAGTAATAATAAAAGTAAACGACATTACAAACACAAAAGGGTTGACAAAGTAGGCCACTGGGGGTTTAAACCGGTTCTAGGGTGCACCAAACCTCACACTTACCCGACTGTCATCCCATTAAAACAGGACAGTGTAAATAAAGAAATCCCCGCCATGATCTAATCTCTAACCAACAAGGCAGCATCAATAGGCAATATAAGTAAAACACAAATATGCTCGTGTAAATATAATACACAAAAACAATAACCTAGAAAGCCACAATGAAGGTACTCAATGACTTGGCAGAAGCCAGAGCAACAAGAGAATTAACCATTAAGAGCACGACAAGAAAGATCATAGACAAGCAGAGAACCTGTAAAGTTTGTACGCGATGATGCGTTTTACATCCTGAAACTTAAATATACACACATTTGTGAAATTCAGCATTTATTTTAGGTTTTTGCGCTAAACATTGTGTAAATCCCACCCATGTTTCTTCATGCCTTTAGATGAAATCATTAAGCAATGGCATTGAACTTTTTATTAGCGATACCAGTATAATCAACTGAAATATATACTGTTCTGGTGTGTGATTCAGTTTGTCTTGCAGTTGTCCTAGACAAATGCACTTAAAACTGCTATAGACATATGGGATAGGCTTATTTTTTGTGTCATTACTTCAATTTTGTCTATTTGTTTTGGCATTTTATTGCCAATCTGTATACTTTATTGGAATGTGTGCATGTAAATGTGCCCCAAAGCGAACTTATGGTCTATATTGTGCCTCAACATTGTTGCAATTTAACAAAATGTCCGTTTCTCTATGAAAAATGAAGAAATTTCATGCATGAGTCATTTTGATATCTGCTTCAGACATTATGTGTATTTTTTAGTTTGGTATATAGAAGGCAATGTTTGAAAACTTTACTTGATGAAAATATACCAAGCGTTTCATTTATTATGGCATTTTTCTAATTTGGTATAACGCGTCTTAAAATCCTTGATTTCTATCAGCCGAAAGGTTGTTTGCATGCAGGAATTGAACCAAAAGACAAAAGGTCCTTGCAAAACCATCTGATTTTCTATTTTGTCAACCTTAATGGTCAGTTAGATGTATTCGATAAATATTTTTGACAAATGTCACGACTCATTTATGTGTCAGACCAGTCAGGAAGTACTTCCATGTCGCAGTATGCTGAAATAGTTCATGGAAAAATCCAATTTTTTTATTTTGCATGTGTTTTCCCAAGATCAGGTTTTATTTCATTCTTAAATCTAACCTGATGTAAAAGTTGTATGTCTGTTGGCATGAATAGCAAGTATTTTACTGTGTTTGTCAGGACTGTTTCTTTGGAGAGTATGTGCACATGGATAGGAAGAGATGTGGTTTTGTCATATGTTTATTTCAAAAAACGCATAGTGTGAATGAATGACCCCAACAAGTAGCATATTTTGCATTTTGTTTAATGGGCTGATTGTCACCGGTCTGACACCTATAGACAACTCTAAAGATTTAAGAAGATTCGTCTAGTCTTAGTATGACGATCAGAAAATCAACAACGCGTTAACCTAAGGCGAGCTTACATTCGCATTTGTTTTGTCAACTTGTAAAGGCAGATTATAATTTGTGATTCTGATTTGCTGATGTACAATTCCAACTTCCGTAAAAGGTCTCCACGTACATCCAATCAATATTGTTGTTTTTACATCCTACAGGGATTGTATGACATTCATTGATCCAGGTTTTCCTTAAACACGTGTGTTTCATATACCGCGTTGAAGGTTTTGTGCTCATCGACATTTTGGCCCATTTTATTAGGGTTTCCCTTAACTTTCCTCATTATCTTGTATTAGACATTGACGTCGAGTTTTGGACCTCTTTTAACAGTCCTTAAGTTTACTAATATTATTTCTTATGGATCTTTGATACGATTCTATTCATATCACTAATAAATACTAATTGGCCCTTATTTCGCTTTTCACAGAATGGTATTACTCTCCAAAAAAACATTTCTGAGTATATCAGTTAAAACTTTTAAAATAAATATTTCACCTCTTCGGTTACACTCTGCGTCATCAATAAAAATTCCACAAAATAACTCTTCATTTCTTAGAACTAAACCATATGTACGCCTTACACCTTTAAATCTTCATTTGGCAACCTCGTTTCATGTTCCTTCTAATAATATTACTAGGATTTTTAATAATGGCTCAAACGTTTCCGTAACTCCTCTAGGATCACCTGTTTTGAGGAGATACCATGTAAAGTCTCATTTCATAAATCATTTAGTTCATTCAAGACGCATGGTGTTTCCCTCTAATAATAAGTGCAATGCTAAGAGGTGAAGTTGTTGCAATTATTTATCTTGCAAGTCCACCATTAAATCAGCTGTAAATGGTATATTGTTTAATGTATGTCTAGCTTCAAATGTTGATTGACGTACATCTCACGTCATTTATGTTCTGACTTGAAATGCACCACGTTGCGGTAAACAATAAGTTGGACGAACACGTCGATCCTTAAAAGTTCGATTTCGTGAACACAAATATAATGCAAATAATCCTAAAAAGTTAAAAAATTACTTGTACCAACACTTTCGTCAGTCAGGTCATAATTTTAATAACGTAACTGTTCAACCGGTTGAATATATATATTTTGATAATGATCTACTAAAAGCTTTAAAATAAAAGCTAGACATATTGCAGAACTTAAGTGGATGAAACACTTACAGACACCTTATCCACTCGGCCTTAATGACAATATTTATCAAGAAGGAAATATTTCTAAACATCCTAATATTGAAATTTTTTCTATATTTTCTATTTGAAAGCGTAAATCTAGTTCTCATGGTCTTAGGCGTAATGGTAACATCAAACGTAAATTGCGTGTAATTGTTTCTGTCGCTGAGTTACATAATATTTTTAAACAGTCTGGAAAGCACTCTGTGCTTTCACGGCTTACCTCTTTGTCCATTTCTTCACTAACGTTGATCGACGAGGAAACCGACAAAATTGTCATTCGTACAGATTCCTTGTGTAACACTGCCTCCATAGTTCAAAGCTACACACAACATGTTCTCCGACCCCATATTGACAAGGAGTCTGATCACGTCAGGCATTTTCTAAAACTACTATATATTAATAAAGGTATTGATTTCATTGATATGCCTAGTATTTTTCGGGATACTCATGTCGTTGATTATATCCCAAAATATTTCAAAAATTCCGAAAGTCCTGTAATTTGTTATAAGTATAAAAAGCCTATTAGAAATATTATTTTCAACTACAACAAAATAGTTTCTGACCTTGATATAGTACATAATACTCCTAAGGAATGTGAATGAAACACATCAAATTTTTGCTATGCTCCAGCAGGTCATGTCATCACTGGTAATTTTGATATTGTTGATAAACGTATTAGGCATTTGTTTTCGAAAGGTCCTAAATATAGAATACCGTCAACTACTGATTTTAATGCCTGTCGTGCTCAGATCGCCCACTCCATTGACGATTTTAGTAGAGAACATGCGGACCCAAACTCGCTTTCTACTTGGAAAAAGTCAATTCTTAAAATTATAGATACTCGTATTAACTTTTATAATACTAACCCCTCTTTACTTCCTCCGAGACCTAGTTTTTCCTTTCGTAATTTAAAATCGGGAATTCAAGAATTTCATAATAAATTTGTTTTAGTTCCTGCAGATAAAGCAGCTAATAATTTAATTATTGTTTGACGCCTACATGACGTAAATGTTTTATCTCTGGAACTCGGCAGCACCAATTCGTATACTCCAGTTAATTCTACTGAGGATGATGTTGTTTCCGTACATATCACTCGGTGCACTACTTTCAAGGCTGTTGTAAACAATAAGCAAAACAAACTGCCTACTATATACTGGATTCCTAAATTACATTAACATCCGTATAAGGCTCGCTTTATTTCCAGTTCTAGTGTCTGCACCACAAAGAACATCTCCAAATTTTTAACTTCTTGTCTTACTGCCGTTAAAGATCACGTTAAACTATATTGTGATAAAACTTATGAAAACTCTGGGATTAATTTATTTTGGTCTATAAAAATTCAGGAGACGTTCTTGATAAAATTTTCAATAAAGGTCAAGTTTCATCCATAAGCACTTATGACTTCTCTACACTATATACAACCTTGCCACATCACCTTATTAAAGACAAGCTAATTTCTCCTATTCAAAAAACATTCGCGAGAGAAAATTCTACATTTTTGGCATGTAATAATAGTAAAGCGTTTTTTACTAACGGCAATTTAGACAATAATACTATGTGGACTTGCTATGAAGTTTGTGAAGCACTCATCTTCCTATTAGATAATATTTTCGTCAGGTATGTAACCACCGTTTAGAGACAATTTATTTGTATCCCTATGTGTACAAACTGTGCACCACTTGTCGCAGATTTGTTTTTATTTTGCTATGGAAGAGATTTCATGTTGAGTCTTACACAAGATACCCAGGTAGATGTTATTGAAGCCTTTAATGACACCTCTCGGTATCTGGATGACATATTGAACATTGACAACCCTTTCCTTCCAACTATGGTTAATAATATTTATCCTAAAGAACTTCAGCTTAACAAAGCTAATATATCTGATAACAACGCTTCTTTTCTTGATTTAGATCTCTCGATAGATAATGGTGAAATAATTAGCAAAATCTATGACAAGAGAGATGATTTTAATTTTGACATTGTTAATTATCCCCACTTGGATGGGGATGTTCCCCGAGCAACTTCTTATGGCGTGTATGTGTCTCAACTTATTCGTTTTTCAAGAGCTTGTACTCTTGAGCTGGCTCAGTTTTTGCTGTTCTCCGAGCAACTTCTTATGGGGTGTATGTATCTCCACTTATTCGTTTTTCAAGAGCTTGTACTCGAGTTGAGGACTTTAATATTCGTAATCTTTGTATAACTAAAAGTTACTCAATCAGGGTTACCGCTACCATAAACTTCGTAAAACCTTTGGAAAATTTTATTATCGTAACCCTGATCTTCTTTCCAAATATAAAATTAATTTAAAGGGGTTGATGCACTATTTTCAAACAAGGTTTATTTTAAACGGCTCTGAAAAACTTGAAAAAAACTGAAAGAATTATCAAAATGCCATGAAGAATAAAGGAGATATGACCTATTGAAAAATTGCAAAGAAACATAAATGGAGGCGGCCATCTTGGAACGATGACGTCATCACGCCTTTTTACCGTATGTGGCATATCGAGAAAATATATTTTAAAGCAAAGAAAATCACTGCATATGGAAAATAAGCATACAATTTATACATTTTACATCTGTATATTTATGTTTTAATCAATTTGCATTGATTTTCTTTGCTTTAAACTATATTTTGTCAATATACCATATATGGTAAATAGGCGTGATGACGTCATCGTTCCAAGATGGCGGCCTCCATTTATGTTCTCTGCACGTTTTCAATAGGTCATATCTCCTTCATTTTTGTGGCATTTTGATAATTATACCAGCTTTTTTCAAGTTTTTCAGAGCCCTTTTAAATAAATCTTGTTTGAAAATAGTGCATCAACCCCTTTAAGGACTCTTCTGCGACAAGGACTATCACAACCTGACTTCTATGGTAATGTGATTTATAAACTTCGTAAGATTCTTGGTCATGATCATTTTCATACTATCTTTGTTAAACTTGTTAAAAAGTTTATCAAAAGAGGTTATGACCCTATCATTTTGCAACGCACTGAATGCTTGGTGGTGGACCCTTTACAGTTCGCCACTACGCTTTCCTCTTTAATTGTACGATGACCGGACAGGCTGTGGACCCTATGATTACGCCTACCTAAAGCCCATTGGGACGTTGGCGTTTGATGTTTGTCTATGATCTTTCTTGTTGTGCCCTTCATGGTTTATTCTCTTGTTGCTCTGGCTTCTGCCAAGTCATTATGTACCTTTATTGTGGCTTTCTATGCTATTGGTTTTTTTTGTATTATATTTAAACGGGCATATTTGTGTTTTAACTATATTGCCTATTGATGCTGCCTTGTTTGTTAGATATTAGATCATGATGGGGATTTCTTTATTTACACTGTCCTGTTTTAATGGGATGACAGTATGGTAAGTTGAGGTTTGGTGCACCCTAGAACCGGTTTAAACCCCCAGTGGCCTACTTTGCCACTGATCGTTCCAAGGCGGTATCCCTATTGTCAACCCTTTTGTGTTTGTGATGTCGTTTGCATTTATTATTGCTTTTGCCTTCTTGTTTGTCTGTTTGCGTGTTTGTTTCTGTGTTTTGTGGTTGACTGTCCTCCTTGAATGCTACTTTCTCTGTCCGATCTTTTTATATTTCCTTATGTTCAATGTTATGTATTAAACACGGTTTGTATTTACGTTTTATACATTTTTAACCCTACAGTAAAAATAAAGGATATGTTATCCTGAGTTATTACATAATTGTATTTACGTGGTTGTGGTTCAATGTTATGTATTAACACAGTTTGTGTTTACGTTTTATATACTGTGAACCATACAGTTAAAATAAAGGATATGTTATCCTTAGTTATCACATATTTGTATATGCATGTGTTTGGTTCAATGTTATGTATTAAACACAGTTCGTGTTTACGTTTTATACATTTTGAACCATACATTTAAAATAAAGGATAGGTTTTCCTTAGTTATCACTTAATTGTAATTACATGGGTGTGGTTCAGTGTTATGTATTACACACAGTTTCTGTTTACATTTTATACAATTTGAACCATACAGTAAAAATAAAGGATATGTTATCCTTACTTATCACATAATTGTATATACATGTGTGTGATGTTCAATGTATTTGTATTAAACACAGTCCGTGTTTACGTTTTATACATTTTGAACCATACAGTTAAAATAAAGGATATATTATCCTTAAGTATCACATATTTGTAAATACAAGTGTGTGATTCCATGTTATGTATTAAGCACAGTTTGTGTTTAGGTTATATACATTTTGAACCATACAGTAAACATAAAGGATATGTTATCCTTAGTTATCACATAATTGTATATACATGTGTGTTGTTCAATGTTATGTTTTAAACAAAGTTTGAGTCGTTTAATATGTTTTGACCAATACAGTTAAAAATAAAGGATATGTTATCCTTATTTATCACATGTTGTCAAACCATGTTTGATTTAATGTTATGTATATTTAATGTTATGTATTAACCACAATTAGTGTTTACATGTTTATACATTTGGAACCATTAAACATTTATAAATTAGGATATGTTATCCTTTACTATCATGCTATTGTTGAGCATGGTTGTAAATCGATGCTTTTAGCGCCTAGTGTTAGTAACTGCTGAGCAGGAGTAATGCAAACTTCAAAGCACTAATAGTTTAATTTAGGTATACAATGCAAGTGAATGTTTAACATTTTAATGGGGAAGTAGTGTTCCGATAATGTGACAATTTAAAATCTGCCAGAGACTATATTGATATATTAAAACGATAGATTTAAATTGAGCTTGTTGCAGGTAGGGTTGCTGGCCCTTTTGAGGAAAAATATTTTCCCATTTTCAAGTTTCGCCACTGGGTTTAGTGACCAAAATGTCTCCTGGTGTATTCCGTGTCATTCACCATTTATCCTATCCAGAAGGTAACTCGATAAACGAGGGCATACCTCCAGAACTATGTTCTGTACAATATCACAATATAGACCAGGCAGTTAATCTCATTAACTTATTCGGAAACGATGCATTAATGGCAAAAGCAAAAACTGATATTGAAAATGCATTTAGACTGATTCCCTTTTCTTCAAATGATTATGAATTGCTAGGTTTTTGTATAGAGGACACATTTGTATTATGACGAAACTCTGCCTTTGGGCGTTGTGTGCTTATAGAGTTTAGTAATGCACTACAATGGATAGCTGAACATAAACTTATGGTTTCTGGCTGTTCAAACATATTGGATGACTTTTTGTTTGTTGGTCCGCCAAGAAAATAACAAGTGTTCTCTTGATCCAGATCATTTTTGAATCCGCCATTAAATCTAGGCATTCCAATTAAAGCCGAAAAAAAATCCAACCATCCACCACACTACCATTTGTTGGTATTTAATTGGATTATAATGCCATGGAAAAACGTCTACCAATTGACAAACTTTTGAAAATTCAGAACACTTTGTCTCAATTCAAATATAGGAAAAAGGTCACGTTAAGAGAACTGCAGTCTTTGACAGGTAGTTGTAGTTGCACCAGGTTGGCCAATTTTGTGTCGGCTTATTGATCTCACTCTAGGATTAAAGAAACCACATCACAAACGTCGGCTAAATAAAGAAGCCAGAGCTGATTTAGAAGCATGGTCGGTATTCATAACAACTTTTAATGTAAAATCGCTGTTTTTGTCTGACATATGGGACATAATTCACTACTCTGAACCTCTATACGGATGCGAGTCAAGTTGGCTTCGGTGGTTATCTTGGATTTCAGTTGTTTACAAAGAAATGGCCAGACTCATGGAACATTTACCATATAACAGCTTCACAACAAATGCATTATGCTTCATTCAGATAATTTAGCTGTTGTCTATGTTATCAATAAGTAAACATCAAAAGATAAAGTAATCATGCATTTAGTAAGACGTTTAGTTGTTCAATGTTTGAAATACACTCTCTTTTCAAGCTCGTCACATTGCGGGTGTAACAAATATTTTAGCAGTCAAACTTTCTCGTCTACAGATTGGGGGAATTCCTTCAGCTGTGTCCATTCTAGAACCCAACGGCCATAGACATAGAAGTAGAGAGGCTGATTCTTTAAGAAGTGTGGCTACCGGTTTGTTGAACAATCAGTCATTACGCTTCACTTTTCACTTGTGCGATGACTGGACTACCTCTTGGGACTCTATGATTGTACCTACTGAAACCCCAACTAAGTGAGGTGGGTGCATGAGCTTTCGTCCCTCGGGTTTTCTGGTCGTACCCTAGATTGGTTTTCTCTTTAGCTGCAACTACTATGGTTGTTCAGTACGATTCTGGATACATCCTGAGATGTTTATTATTTTGTATGTGTATCTTTAGTTCTCTGGATGTGGACTTTATTGTTAGAGAATTCCTTTTGATGGGATGTAGTTTTGTTTACACTGTCTTGTCTATTTGGGCGCTGAAGACAGGATAATAGCGAGGATTGTGCGCATATAAAATCGATTGAAGCTAACCAGTAGGCCTTATTGCCTACTGACCGTTACAAGTCGGTAAACCTGTCTTCACCACCCTTTCTGTTGTTTTGTCTCTTTCATTGTAGTTTCTAGTCCTTGTTTGCAGCACAGTGCGGACCTACGATGCCATTGCGTTCGGACGCTGTGGTTTCTATAGGACCCTATATATCATTGGGCGTGGCAAGTCAACAAACCTATCAGACAGCAATTATATATAAGCAATTAATTAACACAACATTAGGTAAAGAATACAAATTACCATCTTCTATGGAGGATATTAAACAGTACATTGATTTTTGTTTCACTAAAAAGTTGGCGGCTATGTTTAACAGATTTCTAATAAACTAGTAGGAGTGGAATTAGAGTTGTCTAATTATAAACATAGCAAAGGAAGTAAACAAAAGCTTTGCATCCAATGCTGCAATGATAGCATAAACCAATGCCCTGCTCATGCTTTATTTGCTTATATGCAAATGCGTATGCCATCAACTGGGCCCTTATTCTCCTTTATGGATGGAACTCCCGTTTCTAGGTAATTTTTCACTACAAACTTACACCTTTCTTTAAGTTGGACAGGCTGTAATACTCAATTTTATAAAGGGCACAGCTTTCGTATAGGTGCAGCTACAATCGCAGCAAATTTGGATATCCCTGGTGAAAAATACAGTTGATTGGCCGGTGGTCTTCAAACGCTTGATGCAAAAAATATATCAGAATGCCGGTTTCGAAGATATAAGCAGTTCTTTCATCAAATTAGGTATATGATCATGTAAACACAATTGTATTATGGTCATTGTAAACGTTTGATAATCATGGCATGGGGTCAGGGATCTCTGCCATGTTTATCTAGCGGAAGATACATGTACATGTACAGTAATTTTGTGATAAACATACTATGGGGACGGCCTCTGGAAATGTTTTTCTGTGTAACTATTCTGTTTGTAACAATACTGTAACACTATGGATTCTATTGAATTTAAGAGTGTTTTAGCTTCGAATATTGCTTTCTTAATTCATTACATGTACACCAATGTATGTCTAGTCTATAAGATATTACACTCATTGTGCTGAGATATTTACGAAAAGTAATTTGTTGTATACTTTTTCAAAAAATATGCAATTTATCTAGTCAAATGTAGTATATTCACATGAATGTAACAATTGTAATTTCCATTTCACATACTTGTCTCACTCTACAGTTGCGGATGGAGTTATTGCTTTCATACCTCCTAAGGTAGATATTTCAGCAATATGTGGCGTTTAGATTTGTCCCCCACCTTTGATGTTATTCATTCAAATTTAATAAATACACGGAATGTTATACATGAATGTTTTAAGATATGAATTGAATAACTTTTCAATTATGTCATTTACTAAATAAATGGCCAATTCAATTTCATATCGGTGTATCTCTTTTACTTATTCCATTGGAAGTGTATACTTTGAATTTACATCAAACAGAGCGCAATTCAGGAGTGAGTATGGGTTAATACTGTAAGGTCAGCATGAAGCTAATTATAGATATGCATACTTCAATGATGAGTTGTGTATTATATAAGGACTACTGGTCAGCCATCTTTGAAAAAAAATGGTCAATTCTATGGACAAATTTATTTAACATAAAAAACAAAACATCTTAGAGTAAAATAGCACTAAACTTTTCGAATATAAAGGGCACTATTTATGCCAAATAAATATTGTTTCTGATATTATGTTCACATCAATAGTGTTGCATTAATGTCATCTATTATATCATTGACAATGTTCTTGCCTATAATATGCATTTTGATGAAAATTTCAATTAATCATACCCCATCCGTTTTGAATTTTCTTTTCAAAGATGGCTGACCAATAGCCCTTAAGGGATATACATCTGAATGGTTTTATATAAAGCAAGATACAAGACAGGGAGGAAATATATCTCTCTTCATGTACTTATGTTATTTAAATGAACTGATGCATTGATTGCCTGCTAGCAAAAGCGGTCATCGGATAATTGATTAAACGTGCTGTTGTCTGGCTTCCGCGGACGATATGACTTTGGTTTCACTTTCAAAAATAGGTCTTGAGAAATATTTTAACTATATGTTACAATTATTCAAAAAGTGGCGCTTTTAATATAATGCTTCTAAGTGTGGTTTTATTATTTTTAATTAAAGCAAGCGATTTATCTTACTCTTTTTTTATAGGTAATAAAGAAATAAGTGAAGTTGACAATTATACACATTTAGGAATCGTTGTTGACAAATATTTGAAATTCAATAAATCTGTCAGTGAAGCGCGTAATAAAATCAAAAGTATATTTCTTGGCCTGATCAACAGTGAGTTGACAAAAGAGCAAGGATTACATGCTTTGACAAGTGGACCCACACACTGACAGATAGTTGAACGTTATACGTCCGTTTATTGATTTTCTTAATAAATATACTGTAGTTAAACCTTCAATATAAGTTCTTAAAGTTTAGGATATAACAATTAATAAAGTGTTTCTTGTCGAATAACATAGTTACACAAACCATCAGTAGCATACTATTTTAATAATTATTTGCAAATTGTACAGAAAAAAAATACGTTGTGTCCTTTAGAGGGTCTGAAGGCGATCTGGATGAATTATGGGTGTCAATCCAAATTAAAATACGAGAAAAGCCATCAAAACATGTTTCAGTTAAGTATTCCGTCTATCTATGCACTAAACAATGTCCCATAAAATAATCGGTTTATTTCATGTTTTTCTGCAATCTTGTCTTGTCGTGCCCTCAATGGTTTATTCTCTTCTGGCTTCTGCCAAGTCATTGCGAACCTTCTTTGTGGCTTTCTATGCTATTGTTCGTTTGTATTTGTATATATACTCGAGCATCTTATATTGCCTATTACTGCTGCCTTGTTGGTTAGAGAATTGTTAATGGCGGGGATTTCTTTATTTACTACACTGTCCCGTGTTATAGGGATGACCTGGTTTAAAACCCCAGCGGCATGTTTTGCCACTGACCGTTTCAAGGCCGTAGCCCTATTGTCAACCCTTTGAGATTAAAATGTCTTATATCGCCATTTATTCATCTTTAAAGTTGTTATTTGTTTCTGTGTGTGTTTGTGATGTCTGATATCGCCATTCATTCATCCTTAAAGTTGTTATTTGTTTCTGTTTGTGTTTGTGTTTTACTGTCGTCTTTGAAACTTTTCCTGTTCGATTTGTATATCTATATTAAAACATTTAATATGTAATTTTAAACAGGTTATCGCATTTCTTTAGTAAAAATGTTTTAAACGTGTTTTATTGTTGAAGTTTCCGTTATAAAACCGTGCTAAAACCCCCGTCACACTCTGACGTAGTAGCATCAAGTTTCCACTGCGTGCTGAAAAAATTGCTTGGACGCAGTAAGAAATCCAACAACGTGCAAGGAACCCAGCAGAAACCTTTAGGACCTAGCATGGTCTCCATGGTCTTGGAAACTCTACGCGCACTTTGGACATGTTCAAAATGAGCGTAGCTGCTCCACGTTCTGAAAACCACGCAGCAAAGACTTCGTAAAGACGTAGTAACGACGGCATTGACCCGTTGTAGACGTAACCAACACCTCGTAGTGACTCTATTGCCGTACTACAACCGTAGCGCGGACGGGAAAAATGGATGGAGTTCTCACTGAGTTGTCACTGAGTGGCGCAGTATTTATACCAACCTGGGGGAATCCCCTTTGACGCAGCGACAACATAGCAAGAGCTTAGCTCGATCTGATTGGACGTAGCAGGGACCGTGTGCAAACACAGGCAACCTAGTGGGCGCTTGGTCAGGTACGTAAAAGGAAATCAGTGGGAACGTGTGCAACGCAGCGAGGACATCGCTGGGACCTGCCTAGGACGCAGCATGAAATTGATAAATGCACATTTTTCAGAAAGGATCAAGTTCTCGCTGCGTTCATCTCTATTTTTTGGACGCAGTGGGATCTTCATGCTGTCACGTCAGAGTGTGGCGGGGGCTTAATTGAAGCTTTCCCATCGCTTAATGGAATTAAGGCGGGACCGCTCAATGGCAAAAATACCACGAATCCCTGTGTTTTTAAGGCCAGGATCATAATTAAACCGAACCTAACATGCCTATTTAATGCACATGCACATTTGTTATGAAACTAGAATGAGAAAAATGATCCTATAGAAACCACAGCAAAGAGAAAATAAATATACAATAACAAGGATAATACACAGAAGTAGTGCTGAAGACAGGGTAACGATTTGGAATGGTCAGTAGGCGATCAGGTCTACTTGTTAGCGAAGAGCGGTTATATGTCACTATTGACCAAAGATAGTGATAATGAATACAGGTCAAGGTCACTATTGACCAAAGATAGTGTTAATAAAAGTACAATCCATCAAAAGTAAATCTCTAACAATACACCACATTTTGTTATATTTGTTTTGGCAAAAATCACTCTTTCAGATCGACTCAAGAACCTTTACTACATGAGCTTACCGTTTTCTTTATCGTTTGAGACCACACATAACACGTTTTTCTGTATTAAACACGATACTTGACATTTCCTCACAGTCTGAACTGATAGTAATCCATATAAGCAATTATTTCTGCTATTCGATAGGGATTCGAAAACAGAAGATATCTGGTTTTACAATTTGCAATATTATGTTCTGAATTGATGGCATTTATAAAACGTCAATACAAGCAGCTAACGCGATAAAAATGAAGAAGAACTCATACCCGAACAAGTGAACGATTATATTTCATGACAGTAATTCAATTAGATATAGACACTATTTACTCTACACAGTTGTATAGACACTTTATGCCAATGCTTATATCTGTATTATCAGATAAATATGATATAAAAATCGAACAGGAAAAGCAGCATTCAAGGACGACAATCAACCACAAACACACGAAACATCACAGAACAAGTTGAAAACTGAATAAAAGGCGAAATACGACATCACAATCACAATATATTGGCATTAAGGCTATCGCCTTGGAACCCTGTCCGATCTTCTTATATTTCTTGAAACGGTCAGTGGCAAAAAAAGCCGCTGGGAGTTTAAACCAGGTTCTACGGTGCATCAAACCTCCTCACACTCTAACCAAAAATGCGGCATTAATAGGCAATATAAGTAAAACACAAAGATGCTCGTGTAGATACATAAACAAAAAAAAATAGCCTAGAAAGCCAAAAAGAAGGTACTCAGTGACTTGGCAGAACCAAGAGCAACAAGAGAACAAACCAAATGGGCATAGATACTTGAAAGTACTTGTTTTTAAACCGACAAACTCTCTGTGAGTTTGAGAAAGCCTGCAGAAAAGGTAGGCTTAAAGGTCACCAGAAGATGCATCGATCAACCAAAAACAAGCATGAGACGAATAACAATAGCAATGTTCATCATAATCAGAAGCAAGGCATGTGACATCACATTCATATGCAATATAAGTTCAACACATGCATATATGAATATCAAAATGCAAATTCCTAGCAGTCACAATGCAATTATTCAGTTACTGTGTAGGAGCCAGAGCAACACGACAACAGACCATTAAGGGTAACACAAAGAAATATAAAAAGATCGGACAGGGAAAGTAGCATTCAAAGAGGACAGTCAACCACAAAACACAGGAACAAACACGCAAACAGACAAACAAGAAGGCAAAAGTAATAATAAATGCAAACGGCATCACAAACACAAAATAATTGACAATAGGGCTACCGCCTTAGAACGGTCAGTGGCAAAGTAGGCCACAGTGGGGTTTAAACCGGTTCTAGGGTGCACCAAACCTCACACTTACCCTACTGTCATCCCATTAAACAGGATAGTGTAAATTAAGAAATCTCCGGCAGGATCTAATATCTAACCAACAAGGCAGCATCAATAGGCAATATAAGTAAAACACCAATATGCTCGTGTAAATATAATACAAAATAACAATAGCCTAGAAAGCCACAATGAATGTACTCAAATACTTGGCAGAAGCCAGAGCAACAAGAAGACAATATTTAAGACAACCATCAAGCTCTACCGTCCGTTGATAATTAAGGTAGACGTCATCATAGGTTCCACAATATGTTCGGTCGTCGAAAAAATAAACAAATATGAAAGCATAGTGGCGAACTGTAAATGGGTAAACCACTAATCATTCAGTGCGTTTCAAAATGACAGGGTCATAGCTTCTTTTGATTAACTGGTATGAACATGATAATGACGTTGTTTTATTCCTTATTTCTCCATCGTTAAAAGAGATATGTAAATCAAGAAAAAATGCGACAGCATTATAATATTAGAATATAGTCCATATAAGACTGTACGTGACGGTTTTGTTTGAGAATGCGTCCACCTGGATCGATACGCGGGGTTCCTGTATGAGAATGCACTCATATGAGACAATATGCGGTTGTCATGTTTGAGAGCACACTCCATGTGGGACTGTTCGTGGTGGTGGTGTTTGGGAGTACGTCCATAAGGATTGTCTAACGGGCTTGTGTGAGGTATGTCCATAGGAGACTGAACATGGTGGGATTGTTTGAGAGTAAGTCCATAAGGATTGTCTAACGGGCTTGTGTGAGGTATGCCATAGGAGATTGAACATGGTGGGATTGTTTGGGAGTAAGTCCATAAGGATTGTATTACGGGCTTGTGTTTGAGGTAAGCCCATAGGAGACTGTACCGGACGGTCTTGTTTGAGAGTACTCTCATACGGGACTAAGTCCGATATTTGTATACAGATATCCTAGCGGTTAACTGTCTCATAGAGATGTTATCTGAAAAAAGGATAACACTATACAAACGCCATGGCAAGTTCAGACATTATACATATCATTAGAAGCGTTCGTGACATTATTACTACATTGTAGCTCAGAAAGCAGAACCGTCTCTAGCAAATGTATTCTGCAAAATATGTATCAAACTAAGGCAGGAGGTTAGCAGTATACGGGATATAGCTAACGACTAAGGCGGGAGGTCAGCAGTATACGAGATATAACTAACGACTAAGGCAGGAGGTAGCAGTATACGAGATATAACTAACGACTAAGGCAAGAGGTCAGCAGTATACGAGATATAACTAACGACTAAGGCAGGAGGTCAGCAGTATACGAGATATAACTAACGACTAAGGCGGGAGGTCAGCAGTATACGAGATATAACTAACGACTAAGGCAGGAGGTCAGCAGTATACGAGATATAACTAACGACTAAGGCAGGAGGTCAGCAGTATGCCAGATATAACTAACGACTAAGGCAGGAGGTCAGCAGTATACGAGATATAACTAACGACTTAGGCAGGAGGTCAGCAGTATACGAGATATAACTAACGACTAAGACAGAAGGTCAGCAGAATATGTGATAACTAACGATTAAGACAGGAGGTCAGCAGTATACGAGATATAACCGGGAGGTCAGCATTATACGAAATATAACCAGGAGGTCAGCAGTATACGATATAACTAACGACTAAGGCGGGAGGGCAGCAGTATACAAGATATAACTAACGACTAAGGCAGGAGGTCAGCAGACTATGAGATAACTAACGATTAAGACAGTAGTCAGCAGTATACGAGATATAACCGGGAGGTCAGCATTATACGAAATATAACAAGGAGGTCAGCAGTATACGAGATATAACTAACGACTATATACGTAAATACTAAGTGACGATGCATGTATTGGTAAAACTGACGACACCACACGACACTGCAGGTATCGGTGAAACTAGCGGCAACGACAATATATGATGCCACTCACGGTGATAGACTAAACGGCACAGTGACGATGACTTTATCGGTAAACCTGGTAAGACAATGCAGCAGAACGAAAATATACCAGCATTATTCATTTAAGTTTTTGTATATATGGCATTAAACAAAACTCATGACTGGACTTAAAATTATGACGGGAAAGTAACACTACATATTTATTTATATTATTGATCACTTCATATAAGACATAGTATAGAAGCAAAGTGTAAAGAAAGGAAAAGTGAGTGAATAGGAATGTAACTGGAAACAGTAAGTACAAATGAACATTTCCTAAATAAACATGTCTTATTTTATACTCTTTTTATATTTGTTAGGTATAATACGTTTGTGTAAAAAACAATCATGGCCTTTCAATTTTCATCTTAAATATTTAGAAAAACATATTTATTCAATATGCACATTATTGTGATTCGTATATTAACCTTATAGACGTTTACAAATGTTTAAATTAGCTGTTTTAAATTTAAGCAAGAGAATTCAGAATTATCTCCCATATATTAAAAATAACTGATTTAATTATACAAACGTATTGCTTTGAACACATTTAATGTTTGGCTTTGACAAGAGTTGTCCATTCTTTCATTGTTTAAAAACTGCTGAAATGTGTTCACAAACGACTGTTATTCTCAAATAAAACCATTCCAAATTTCGTAATTTTAAAATTAATTACCTCCCTTTTCATTGCAATGTGAACGATTTTCGATAAATTATAAAAGTATTTTCCTGACTGTATAGCATTATCATATCTATGTCATGTTATCATTGACCCCGAAGATATACGGTTGTGTATATTGTCTACTGGATTGACATGAATTTTATGTACTACATGTGGGTCTCTTATGAATTGAATATAATGTATTGCTTTACAATAAAATGCCTGATGTGGCATTAGAGTCATAACTTGCCACTAACACCGGCGAGACTTTGGATTTGAGCACATAAAAACCCACGAATATTTGTAGCGATTAGAAATAAATTGTAATAGGCAGAAGTGCATATGTGTTTGCTGATGGTGGGAGGTGGGGATGGGGCAGCTGTGGATTGTGGGCTGTGTGAGGCAGGTAATGTGGTGGAGAAGCTTAGTGATTCCCTGTACCTCCATTATATCCGCACCTTCTTCTCCGTAAATAAATATAATGTGATAATGCGTATTAAACATTTAATATAAGAATAGTAACCTGTGATTGAAAAAATGTTATATAAAAATCGAACAGGGAAAGCAGCATTCAAGGACGACAGTCAACCAAAAACACACACAAATTTATTGCATTTACATTTGAACTTTTAAAATCAGGTATAAAAGTCGAACAGGAAATGCAGCTTTCACAGAACACAGTAAACCCAAAAACTAGCAAACATGAATGGTAACAAATAATAAAGGCATATGACGTCACAAACACAAAAACGGCTGCTAATAGGGTTACGGCATTGGAAGAGTCCGTGATAAAAAAGGCCGTTAGGTGTTTAAACCAGCTTCTAGGGTGCACCAAACCTCACATTTACCCTACTGTCATCTCAATAAAACGAGATGCTCGTGTATATATAAATAAAAAAAACAAAAGCCATAAAGAAGGTACTCAGTGACTTGGCAGAAGCCAGAGCAACAAGATAATAAACCACTGAGGGCACAGACCTTCACAAATAATATTGAAAGCATAGTGGCGAACTGTAAATCGATCCAACACCAAGCATGCAGTCTGTTTCAAAATGCTAGGGTTATAACCTCTTTTGGTAAACCTCTTAACAAGTTTAACAAAGATAGTATGAAAATGATCATGACCAAGGATCTTACGAAGTTTGTAAATCACATCACCATAGAAGTCAGGTTGCGATAGTTCTTGTCGCAGAAGAGTTCTTAAAATACTTGTAGTTGGAAAGATGATTAGGGTTTCGATAATACAATTTTGAAAAGGTTTTACAATACCAGAAATAAAATGTGTGCTAGCGGTAGCCCTGATGGAGTAGCTTTTTAGTTATACAAAGAGTACGAATATTAAAGTCTTTAGCAAAACGAATAAGTTGAGACACAAAGACCTCTTAAGCAGTTGCTGCGCCTCGTTACATTATCTTTCCTTTTGTAGTCATGTACATTTAAAATGATTTACGACATACGGTATTTTACTTTCTCGTTATATGTTAGAAATCGCTTTACCGCTATGGGAATTGATTTTTCTCACGATAGACGTTTTGAGGCTTTCAATTTTTTACTTCTTCTATGCAAAGATTACTATGGGAACACTACAAATGAAACGGTAAAGAATAAGTTGGTCAAATGTAAACAAGTTCCCGTATAATAGAGATGTACCGAATAATGGATTTTAACCGATCATCGGTTACTTAGTAATCCGATTACTTCGATTGAATATGAAAGTATATAATCGATCATTGATAAAATTTAAAAAAATGCACTTTAATTAATGTTAACAATATAAATAAACCTAATTATCTAGGCGACAACAGTTACGAATTACAATTGAAAATGAGCATATACACTGAAACGCAAAAGAAACGCAACACGCAAAACGCAACACGCGAAACGTAACACGCAAAACGCAACACGGGAATTTCCGCTATATATTGTATGTACAATATGTTTTGCTGTTAATTGAATGGTACATGGCTACGTAAGACATTTCCTTTTGGAAAAAAATACTAAAACAACTCATAAAACAGCAATTAGTATTCCTTCATTATTTACAGAGTACGCGTTTGGCTCAAGCATGTGAGAAAACTTAGGATGCAAAAGTTTGCAAACTCTTTACTTTAAATACAGTACTGAACTGGCTCAGTTTTTGTTGTTCTCCGAGCAAATTGTTATGGGGTTATGTATCTCAGCTTATTCGTTTTTTAAAGAGCTTGTACTCGAGTTGAGGACTTTAATATTCGTAATCTTTGTATAACTAAAAAGCTACTCAATCAGGGTTACCGTTACCATAAACTTCGTAAAACCTTTGCAAAAGTTTATTATCGTAACCCTGATCTTCTTTCCAAATATAAAAGCAATTTAAAGACTCTTCTGCGACAAGTACCTGACTTCTATGGTGATGTGATTTATAAACTTCGAAAGATTCTTGGTCATGATCACTTTCATTCTATCTTTGTTAAAT
Source organism: Cyrtodaria siliqua (assembly GCA_037043455.1). Taxonomy (NCBI): domain Eukaryota; kingdom Metazoa; phylum Mollusca; class Bivalvia; order Adapedonta; family Hiatellidae; genus Cyrtodaria; species Cyrtodaria siliqua. The sequence continues at coordinate 209,367 of JAWPHD010001704.1, read as the reverse complement.
TTGTTAAAAAGTTTATCAAAAGAGGTTATGACCCTATCATTTTGCAACGTACTGCTTGGTGGTTGACCCTTTTACAGTTCGCCACTATGCTTTCCTCTTTAATTGTACGATGACCGGACAGGCTGTGGACCCTATGATGACGCCTACCTAAAGCCCATTGGGACGGTGGCGTTTGATGTTTGTCTATGATTTTTCTTGTCGTGCCCTTAATGGTTTATTCTCTTGTTGCTCTGGCTTCTGCCAATTCATTGAGTACCTTCATTGTGGCTTTCTAGGCTATTGTTTGTTTTTTTGTTGTTTTTTTGTATTATATTTACACGAGCATATTTGTGTTTTACTTATATTGACTAGTGATGCTGCCTTGTTGGTTAAAGATTAGATCATTGCGGGGATTTCTGTATTTACACTGTCTGTTTTATTGGGATGACAGTAGGGTACGTGTGAGGTTTGGTGCACCCTAGAACCGGTTTAAACCCCCAGTGGCCTACTTTGCCACTGACCGTTCCGAGGCGGTAGCCCTATTGTCAACCCTTTTGTGTTTGTGATGACGTTTGCATTTGTTATTACTTTTGCCTTCTTGTTTGTCTGTTTGCGTGTTTGTTTCTGCGTTTTGTGGTTGACTGTCCTCCTGGAATGCTACTTTCCCTGTCCGATCTTTTTGTATTTCTTCAGCATTTATGAAGTTCTTATTACAAGGTGTAGTGTGATTAAAACGTCTACAACATCACAGTTGTGTCCTTTCTCTAATTAACAGCAACTATTTTTTTACAAAACTTCTTGGGATTTCTTTGGAATATTATGTGCAATTAAGTGTGCAGTATATGTAATTGTGTTGGAATCTAATCTATTTCTCCACTTAATCGGACAATATTCTCAGCTCAAGGCCAGAAAATCAGATTAGCATGCACATAGTAAACTTCATTCTGACTAACCGATTATAACCGCTGATTGATCGGTTACATCCAACCGATTGTAACCGATGATCGAGTGTAAGTACCATCAACCGACTACTGCATAGTAATACATTTCTTAAGTATTTTGACAGTCGCCATTGTAACTTCAAATGAATATTCGAAGTATTTATGCATGTGGCCAGATTCATGTACCACTACTGCATTTCCCATAGGCTTACACTAAAGCATGTTGGTCGATAACCCCTATTCCTACATCCCATTGGATGAAATAACCAAAACAGACGTTAAAGACTCTTTGAATCACTCAAATATGACCATCAAATTGGGGGTAATTTCAGCCTCTAATAGTTTACTGAAATTGGGAAAACCAAGAATGACAGTACATCAATTCAACGTTTGCAAATATACACCCAGTACAACTGTATCCAATAAATTTCAGTCAAAACATCCTAAATGGACATGTTTTATGATTGAAAATTAATAGTCGTATGCTTTATGGGGATTTGATTTGATTTGATTTGATTTGAGTAATTTAATCGAATTAAAATAATATACCTTACAATCTGACTATATGCCCTAATAAAGTAAGTCATATTAGATCATTGCGGGGATTTCTTTATTTGCACTGTCCCGTTTTAATTGGATGACAGTAGGGTAAGTGTGAGGTTTTGTGCACACTAGAACCGGGTTAAACCCCCAGTGGCCTACTTTGCCACTGACCGTTCCAAGGTGGTAGCCCTATTGTCAACCCTTTTGTGTTTGTGATGTCGTTTGCATTTATTATTACTTTTGCCTTCTTGTTTGTCTGTTTGCGTGTTTGTTTCTGTGTTTTGTGGTTGACTGTCCTCCTTGAATGCTACTTTCCCTGTCCGATCTTTTTATATTTCTATGTACTTGTTTTAACCAATCAGAAGCTTCAAATCAATAGTGACATCCGACTTAAATAGGCATTCAAACCTGACCGAAGTTTACTTTGTTTGGCTAAATTGTCCGATACATTAAATTTGAGAAAAAATATCCCTTTTTCTGTTAGAAAAACGTCATAAGATGACGGTTTAAAAGTGTTTGACGAAAGTCAAATTCATTGGATTGTAAAAGCTTTGCAAACTGTTATTATCATAACCCTGATATTCTTTCCAAAAATAAAAGTAATTTAAGAACTCTTCTGCGACAAGGACTATCACAACTTGACTTCTATGGTGACGTGATTTACAAACTTCGTAAGATCCATGGTCATAATCACTTTCATAATCACTGTCAGATCTTCTTATATTTCTTCAGACTATCTTTGTTAAACTTGTTAAAATGTTTATCAACAGAGGTTATGACCCTATCAATTTGCAACGCACTACATGCTTGGTGGTGGACCACCATGTTTTTCTCTTTAATTGTGCGATGACCGGACAGGCTGTGGACTCTATGATGACGTCTACCTAAAGCTCAAAAGGACGGTGACGTTTGATGTTTGTCTTCAATCTTGTCTTGAAGTGCCCTCAATGGTTTGTTCTCTTGGTGCTCTGGTTTCTGCAAAGTCACTGAGTACATGCTTTGTGACTTTCTATGCTATTTTTATTGTATTTTTATACACTACTCAACTTTTATAATCGGTCACTTTTCAAAGAATTAATTTTTTATATTTTATATCGCTAGCGATTTATAAAACTCAATCTGCCTTGATTGGACTAAAACCTTGTTTATAAACTTAATAAAATGTTGGTACGTGTTTCGTTGATTTCCAGTTTTTAGTATTCGTGTTATATTCAAAAAACCTGGGTGACCGATTATAAAAGTTGAATAGTATATACACACGAGCATCTTTGTGTTTTACTTATATTGCCTATTAATGCTACCTTGTTGGTTGGAGAATAGTTCATGGCGGGGATTTCTTTATTTACACTGTCCCGTTTTATTGTGATGACAGTATGGTAAGTGTAAGGTTTGGTGCCCCCTAGAACCTGGTTTAAACCCCCAGAGGCCGTTTTTGTCACTGATCTTTCCACGGCAGTAGCCCTTTTGTCAACCCTTTTGTAGTTGTGGTGATTTATTTGGCCTTTTATTCACCTTTAAAGTTTTCCTTTGTTTCTGTGTGTGTTTGTGATTGACTGTCGTCCTTGAGTGCTACTTTTCTTGTTCAAATTTTATATCTACTTTTATTCCTTATTAACATTGCCATTCATGTTTGTTGTTTTGCGTGTTTTAGGGTTTGCTGTGTTCTGTGAAAATGCATTTCCTGTACGACTTTTATACTTATTTCGAACCCCACCATGACCAGACGTGTTGTTCCCTAAGCAAGACATTTTATCTGCATAACGTAGTACTGGTTCTATCCAGGAATACATCGAGAGTGATTCAGATAAGTTCAGAGGGCTTTCGTTGCAATCGGTAAAAATAAATAGGTTTAAACTAAGGACCAAAACCGCATAAAATATTTGCATTTGGACACTTAACGTAATGAATTGATCAACTCAGTCAGAGATTACTTCAACATCTTGTTCATAATAGACATAAGCGGCTTGTAGACATTCTTTGTTGACAGTTATAGATCGTCAATTTCTGATACCTTTTCCAACCAATCTATGCAAAACCTCAGCTATGAATGACACTTGATATCCTATTGTTCACATAACTAAGATATATATCAGTGAAACAGACATTTCAGTGGTAAAACAAATAATCTTAAGTTTCGAAATCGGTTGAGATAAAAAATCAGACGCTAAATTGTTTTTGATAGTGCATTGTATATGCAAATCTCTGCTGCCTGAAATATTTGATTTGTTTTTTAGATTTGTATTAAAACAGGTTGATACTGAATTAATGCATTTTCCAAAATTGCATAAAACGATATCTTGAGTATTTATTTTATTTGAGGTTTGAATATGTCAATTGTTTCATTTCAGAATGTTTAGACTATCAAAATGTATGATTTTCTCATATATGACTTTACATATATATTTTTTATGTTTTTTTTGTGTATAGTATATATGGCAAAATGTGTAGTATCCGCACTCAGGGAAGCAAAACAAGGCCACCAGAGTAATTGATTGGAAAGTGTTGAACGGTTGCTGATATATTGCATTTTCAATTATTTCGCGACAAAATCGACTCGATTTAATCCATGGTCAATGCAGGTAAATGGCAATATTTTCAAGACAACGTCATTCAACTAGAAAATGAGACAAATGGTCTGATAGAAATCACAGAAATCAAACGAAATGCCAACGTAGGTCCAAACTGCACCAACAGCCGAAATATGAGCAGATTTAAAATGTCAATAAAAACGACAATCCGTAACATAACGTATGGTGAAGACATGGTTACCGATTTGGAACGGTCTGGAGGCAAACATGCCTAGATGTTAGCTTACATCCAGAGAAATTAGCAAACAAAACACTTAAATGTTGTTGAATAACCGCAGCAGTTGCAGCCAAAGAGAAACCAAATATAGGGTACGACCAAACAAAACCAAGTACATAGTTTCATGCACCTACCTCCCTTTTTCCGGGTTTCATTAAGCACAATCATAGAGTCTCAGGAGGTTGTCCAGTCATCGCATCGCACAAGGCAAAGATAAAGCAATATTAACTGACTATAGAGATGTCAATCACTAAACATGAAAGTGCGTTGCAACACTAAAGGGCCGTATCCTTTTCTGACAAATTTACTAAATAATTGTGTAAAGTGGTCAGGAAACCCGTCAGATCCCTTTAACTTAAAGTTCATAGACCACATCTTAAAAAATAACGGTTGTGATATTCCTAGTCTCAGAAATGTTTTAAGGTTGGTGAGATGTGTTGCACTCTACAAAACCTCTCAATAAAACTGAGTCTTTTACTTTTATCTCTTGTTTGTGTTTGTTGCTTCCAAGCGATCCCCTTTCTGTATCTATTGACATACACACTACCGTTTGTTTAGTGCTGTGTGGCAGCCGTAACAAGTTACACTGACTACAAGTCAGTAGTTTTATTACTTACTGGTCCTTTGGATTCATCAAGCCCTTGTTGCTTTAAGATAGACTATTGCTTAAGCCGGTGCTATGAGGCCTGAGAGGTGTTGCACACCCTACATTACCGCCCATGAACAGACTGAATAAACTGATTCTGCTACCTTTATCTCCTTTTGTGTTTTTGCTCCCACGGGATCAACTTCGATGTTTATATCAATTTTACTGTAGAAGGAGCATGAAGAACCATTTGCTTGCCACATAACACACACAATGTAGTATCAGGCAGGACCAGTGCAACACAACTACGGGCCTTAGGTGATGGCGTGACCTGCGTTTGTTACCAAAATATTTTCCAAACTGAAAGTAATCACCTTCTTTTTGAATTCTAAGTTCAAAATGACCAAATACATTCAAACTGTGTTTCACCAAAGATAGTGCGGCATGTTTTTTCTTACCTTCAAGTTAGAAATAAAGATAAAGGAGAACATTCAACACATACCTGCCCTGTGTCTTTCACCACCCCATGATATCCGGTCTAGCTTCTATCTGACGTAGGGTGCAGATATCATAACTACACCTGTCGTGAGAAACCATACTTGTGAGAATCACACCTGATATATGTAGCATTCTACTTTCAAGGGAGGTAATAATTTGTAAAAACCTTGTTGATGCTATTATGTTAAAACTGGTTCTTAAAACATTGCATGTCGCTGTCGTCGAGCCTTAGCTTGTACACGTTTTTTGACATTGTCTAACTGTTACTTAGCCTGAATTTTATATATGACCGAACGACGAATGAGATGTTGATCGTATTTCTGCAGTTGGATTAAGGTATGCTTTATGGTTTACGTTTGCTAATAAGAAGTGTCGTTTGTTCTTCCATTTGTTTGAAGCGTCGAGACATACACTGATATTGACTGGAAGACCTTTGGGAAATATAAAACAGTTTATACAGCTTTGAAGAGCATAAACATGTTGGTGCGAGCCTGATATTGACACTTATCAGGTTTCAAAGGATGGAAATCTGGCTGAGATTGCAAATGTCACCATGGGGACATTTTTTTAATTATAATATACCAGCATCTGACGATTTCATTAACGTTCACGGTACATGCACGTTTATTTGAGTTTGATCTCTGGCGTGTGGATTTTAAAGGGAATAGCTCAGGATTGGTATGTTTTGCTTCTTAAACATGTTCCAATACATTAATTTATGTTGTATTGAATTGATAAAAAAGCATCTAAATTAGATATAAACCACTAAACGATATTTGATCATATGAAATAAATTACCCGAACTTATATTTCCTTTCTATGATTTTTCGTCAGAGATATCTATTTTAAACTTGGCAGAAAAACTAACATCTCAATGAATTGCAATATGAGAGTCATTTGTAAGTATCGCCGCGGCGATCCGCCCGACAACAATTTTAACTTGGGTTTTGCTCTATGGCTTGAACATACATCTGTAATTTATAATCATTAATTATTGCGCGGTATTATAGGAAGTATTAATGTTTGAACCATTTCACGTCTTAAATTGGTCATTTTATAGATTTTTTTCTTTTTTTTAAAGCTGATGTATCCATTTTAACAGTGCATATATCAAAACAGAGTATAAATCATACATCCGTTTCAATTGTTCACAGCCTAAACAATACTCATTTGATATGTCCACATGTCATAGAAATTATGTTATAATATTCATCATGTGGTACGATGATGACACGGGATTTTATATTATCATACGGTCAGTTATGACGTGTACTATCTAGCAGCAGTAGTTCCCCATGGGATCGAATTTATAAAGCATATTAAAGTAAGCGTACACTTAGCTCTTCAAGACAAAACGGTTTCTTTAGTATAACACGTATTGTCAATTTTTTTTTTTTAAAGATTTCCTGAATTATTTGTTAATTCGCATGGTGTTAAGGCTAAAAGTAGACATAAAAACCGAACAGGAAAAGTAGCATTCAAGGACGACAGTCAACCACCAACACGCATAGAAACAAAGAACAATATTCAAGATGAATAAAAGGCAAGATATGACATCACAAACATAAAAGGGCTGAAAAAAGGGCTACCGCCTTGGATCTATCAGTGCTTTCTGTAAGGAAGTGATTAAGGAAAGTAAGTGCTGACTAAAAAATTAAATTATTATTATAATTAAATTATTCCAAGATGTTTTACGAGTATGGTCCGGTTATATTTTTGCTATTTAAGTTGCAGTGTCTAGCTTTTACCTCAATATATATTTTCAAGATGCACAGATAGCAAAATTGTATTAATTAGATATACAACCGTTGCAAACTGAACCCATTAAAGTAGATACGGTCGAGATATATATAGATGAATGTTAAAAATAAGTATAGAAGTCGAACAGGAAATGCAGCTTTCGCAGAAAACAAAAACAAGCAAAAAGACAAACGTGAATGGCAATAAAGAATAAAGGCAACACAAACACAAAAGGGGTTGACAATAGGGCTATCGTCTTGGAACGGTCAGTGGCAAAAAATGCCGCTGGGGGTTTAAACCAGGTTCTAGGTGTACCAAACCTCACACTTACCCTAGAAGCTACTCATTGACTTGGCAGAAGCCAGAGCAACAAAAGAGAGTAAACCATTGAGGGCACGACAAGATAAGTTTGCGGAAATCATACAATTTCACCGTCCTTTTGGGCTTTAGGGAGACGTCATCATAGGGTCCACAGCCTGTCCGGTCATCGTACCAATAAAGAGGAAAGCATAGTGGCGAACTGTAAATGAGTCCACCACCAAGCATGCAGTGCGTTGCAAAATGATAGGGTCATAACCTCTTTTGATAAACTTTTTAACAAGTTTAAGAAAGATAGTATGAAAGTGATCATGACCAAGGATCTTACGAAGTTTGTAAAGCACGTCGTCATACATAAAGAAGTCAGGTTGTGATAGTCCTTGTCGCAGAAGAGTATTTAAATTACTTTTATATTTGGAAACAAGATCAGGGTTACGATAATAACATTTTGCAAAAGTTTTACAAAGTTTATGGTAACTGTAACCCTAATGGAGTAACTTTTTGGTTATACAACATTTAGGAATATTAAAGTCTTCAACTCGAGTACAAGCTCTAGAATAAGTTGAGAAACATAGACCCCATAAGAAGTTGCATCTGAATGGGGATAATTAACAATATTAAAATTAAAATCATCTCTCTTGTCGTATATTTTGCTAATTTTTTTCAACACGTTTAATGGATGGATGGAAATCGAGAAAAGAAGCGTTAGTATCAAAATTATTAGCTTTGTTAAGTCGAAGTTATTTAAGGTATATATTATGAACCATAGTAGAAAAGAAAGGGTTGTCAACATGAAATCTCTTTCAAAGCAATATAAAAATAAATCTGCGACAAGGAGTGCACAGTTCGTACCCATAGGGATAACAACAATTTGTCAATAAACGGTCGTTCCATACCTATTATTATATTATCTAATAGGACGATGAGTGCTTCACAAACTTCTTGGCAAGTCCACATAGTGTAATTGTCTAACATGTCATTAGTAAAAAACGCTTTAATATTATTGCAGGCCAAAAATGTAATATTTTCCCTAGCGAATGTTTTTTGAATAAGAGCAATAAGCTTGTCTTTGATAAGGTGATGTGGTAATATTGTATATAGTGTAGAGAATTCATACGTGCTTATAGATGACACTTGATGTTTATTGCAAATTTTATCAAGAACGTCTGCTGAATATTTAATAGACCAAAACAAATTAATCCCAGAGTTTTCATAAGGTTTCGCACTATATTGTTTAACGTGATCTTAAACGCCTGAAGGACAAGATGTTAAACGTTTTGAGATTTGTGTGGCTTTATATGGTTGTTTGTGTATTTGGGAATCCAGTACATCGTTGGAAGCCAGTTTTGCCGTTCGTCTACTCCAGCCTTGAACATCTTGCACTGAGTGATATGCGTCGAAACAACTTTATCTTTAGTAGAATGCACTGGAGTATACGAATTAGTACTCCCGAGTTCCTGAGATAAACATAAGTAATGGAGGCGTCGAACAATAATGATATTATTAGTTGCTTTAACAAAGGAACTAAAAAAAACTTAGGAAATGAAAACCTATGTCTAGGGGTAGTAGGGAGGAGTTAGCCGTGTAGAATACGGGTATCTATGATGCTAAAATAGTATTTTCCTAAGTAGAAAGGGAGTCAGCATGTTCTCTACGACACCATTTAATACTAAAATTCTCAATGGATTGGGCGATCTGACCACGACATGCAATCACAGAAGGCAATCTATACTTCTGACCTTTAGAAAACAAATGATGAATACGTTTATCTATAATATCAAAATTACCAGTACTGACATGACCGGTTGGAGCATAGCAACGGTTAGATGTTCTACACTCATATTCCTTAGGAGTGTTATTTACTATATCAAGGTCAGACATTATTTTGTTGTAGTCGAAAATCATATTTCTAATTGTTTATTTTTGTACTTATAACACATTATAGGGTTTTATGAATTTCTGAAATATTTAGGAATAGATTCAACAACAATAAAATCAATACCCTTATTAAGATAAAGAATTTTTAGAAAATGTCTGACGTGATCAGACTACTTGGAGGTCGGAGAACATGCTGCATACAGCTTTGAATTATGGAAGCAGTGTTATACAGAGGTTCTGTTCGAATGACAATTTTGTCTGCTTCCTCGTCAATCAGCTAAAGTGAAGAAATGGATAGAGAAGTGAGGCAAGAAAGCATCGAGTGCTTTCCAGACTGTTTAAAAATAGAATGTAAATCAGAGACTGACATAGTAATACGTGATTTCCGTTTGATGTTACCATTACGTCTACAACCATGAGACCTAGATGTACGCGTTCGAATGGAAAATATAGCGAAAATGTCAATATAAGGCTCTTTTGAAAAAATTCCTTGTTGATAAATATTATCATTAAGGTGGATATCTTTCTGCAAGTTGTTCATCCACTTAAGTTCTGCTATATGTCTAGCTTTTATTTTTATTTTTTTGGTTTCATCATAACATGACGTTAATCTCCACACACTCGTACATACATTGAGCTTTGCATGCAGTCAATATTTTACACCGTGATTGTGAGAATAATTTCGCAGAGACTCTGTTGCCACAGTAAGAATTAAGTCAATGACAACCATCATCAACCCTTATAGAAGGCCTTCGATGACAATCAACGCTCACTGGAGTCGCGCATCAAGTTCATCATATCACGCGCATCTGATACATCGCGTTAGATCATAATTATTTGTACCGTCACTGATCATGAACATCGTTGTGACTTCAACAACACTTTCGTGTCCATTAGGGATAACAACAAGGGACAGTCGACGTATTCAGTATTCGTGATAATACTACGAACGTCTTATACGTTCATGGGAACAGTCTTTTTTCATCTTTCATCTGTGTATTCGCTTGTTTTTCTTTGATAATTGTATATATATTTAACATATTTTAAAAGTTGCATTCAGCTGATGTAAATGCAGTCACCGATATTGATACTTTCCTGAGTTAGTCCCAGCCACTAAGGTCATCTTGCGATACTTGGTCATTCGTTATTTTGAGTTGTTGTCATATCGTCTGACGTACTCTGCATTTTGTACCAAAGCAGTTTAAGGAAATAAAGTAACAAGAAGTTCTAAAATGACAGTATTTTATATTTTATCCTATGGAGTTCTCACAGAAAGAAATATTCCGCCTCTCAGAAATCTCAGTAAATCCTTGCAAGAAATGTAATATAATGTATTATATTATATAGAAATAGATATATGCAATATTTATCACTCGTCTTTCATATCTGAGATGCAAAGCATGACACGTGTTAATCAATCAATACTGTGTTTATAGTAAATCCAAACTCATGGTATAATACCACTATTGTTATAATTTTGTTTTCGAATGAATTCTGTTTTCTACATGTTACACGAAATGGCTAATTGCATTATCGAATCATAATGATATATAGGGTCCTATAGAAACCACAGCGTCCGAACGCAATGGCATCGTAGGTCCGCACTGTACTGCAAACAAGGACTTGAAACTACAGTGAAAGAGACAAAATACAACAGAAAGGGTGGTGAAGACAGGGTTACATACTTGGAACGGTCATTAGGCAATAAGACCTACTGGTTAGCTTGAATCGATTTTATATGCGTACAATCCTCGCTATTATCCTGTCCTCAGCGCCCAAATAGACAAGACAGTGTAAACAAAACTAAATCCCATCAAAAGGAAACTCTAACAATAAAGTTATAAACTTGATCATTTTCCATAAAATGTGCCAATTTTATATTTTGCCTGTGAACAATCTTAATCACACTGATCAACCGGCTGCAGCAAAGTCAGATGGTTGCAGAGAAGTCAGATTGGCCTTATTGGAAGTGAATGGTTGGGTTAGTATTTTTGCTTTTTGTTGCGTATTTTGCTAAAATGTTTAGAAAATGATTATGCAGGTTTGAAAAGAAATGACAGGGGAAGCTTTCACTTTAAAAATTCTGTAATATAACGACGTTAGTGCGTATAGCACCCTGTATAAATGTCCAAAGATTTGTAAAAACAATGACATTTTCAGAAATAAACACAAATAACGAACTGATATTCGCAATTGTAATTCAATTTGAAACGCTTGTCAAGATGGTAAATGTCTCAGACAAAATCCTTAGTTTTCAGACTGAAAACCTTAGTTCTTAGAAGTCTGATGTTGAGGAGTAGGAGTATAGTAGGAGGTAGAGGAGTAGGCGGGGAGGAGTAGGAGTAAAAGAAGGAGGTAGAAGAATAGGCAGGGAGGAGTAGTAGTAAAGTAGGAGGTAGAGGAGTAGGAGGGTAGGAGTAGGAGTAAAAGTAGGAGGTAGAGGAGTAGGCGGGGAGGAGTAGGAGTAAAAGAAGGAGGTAGAAGAATAGGCAGGGAGGAGTAGTAGTAAAGTAGGAGGTAGAGGAGTAGGCAGGGAGGTGTAGGAGTAAAAGTAGGAGGTACAGGAGTAGGCAGGGAGGTGTAGGAGTAACGTAGGAGGTAGAGGAGTAGGCGGGGAGGTGTAGGAGTAAAAGTAGGAGGTACAGGAGTAGGCAGGGAGGTGTAGGAGTAACGTAGGAGGTAGAGGAGTAGGCGGGGAGGAGTAGGAGTAAAAGAAGGAGGTACAGGAGTAGGCAGGGAGGTGTAGGAGTAACGTAGGAGGTAGAGGAGTAGGCGGGGAGGAGTAGGAGTAAAAGTAGGAGGTAGAATAGTAGGCGTGGAGCAGTAGGAGTTAAATAAGGAGGTAGAAGAGTAGGCGGGAAGGAGTTGGAGGGTAGGAGTAGGAGTAAAAGTAGGAGGTACATGAGTAGGCAGGGAGGTGTAGGAGTAACGTAGGAGGTAGAGGAGTAGGCGGGGAGGAGTAGGAGTAAAAGTAGGAGATAGAATAGTAGGCCTGGAGCAGTAGGAGTAAAATAAGGAGGTAGAAGAGTAGGCGGGAAGGAGTTGGAGTAAAGTAGGAGGTAGAGGAGTAGGCGGGGAGGAGTAGGAGTAAAGTAGGAGGAAGAAGAGTAGGCGGGGAGGAGTAGGAGAAAAAGTAGGAGGTAGATGAGTAGGCGGGGAGGAGTAGGAGTAAAGTAGGAGGTAGAGGAGTAGGCGGGTAGGAGTAGGAGTAAAAGTAAGAGGTGAAGGAGTAGGCGGGTAGGAGTAGGAGTAAAAGTAGAGGCGGAAAAGTAGGCGGGGAAGAGTATGAGTAAAAGAAGGAGGTAGAAGAGTAGGTGGAAAGGAGTAGGAGTAAAGTAGGTGGTAGAGGAGTAGGCGGGTAGAAGTAGGAGTAAAGGTAGGAGGTAGGGGAGTATGCGGGGAGGAGTATGAGAAAAGTAGGAGGTAGAAGAGTAGGCGGGGAGGAGTAGGAGTAAAAGTAGGAGTTAGAGGAGTAGGCGGGGAGGAGTAGGCGTAAAGTAGGAGGTAGAAGAGTAGGGGGTATGAGTAGGAGTAAAAGAAGGAGGTAGAGGAGTAGGCGGGTAGGAATAGGAATAAACGTAGGAGATAGAGGAGTAGGCGGGGAGGAGTAGGAGTAAAGTAGGATGAAGAGGAATAGGCGGGTAGTGGTAGGATTACAAGTAGGAGGTAGAGGAGTAGGCGGGGAGAAGTAGGAGTAAAGTAGGAGGTAGAGGAGTAGGCGGGAAGGAGTAGGAGTAAAGTAGGAGGTAGAGGAGTAGACAGGGAGGAGTAAGAGTAAAGTAGGAGGTAGAGGAGTAGGCGGGTAGGAGTATGAGTAAAAGTAGGAGGTAGAGGAATAGGCGGGGAGGAGTAGGAGTAAAGCAGGAGGTAGAGGAGTAAGCGGGGAGGAGTAGGAGTAATGTAGGAGGTAGAGGAATAGGCGGGTAGGAGTAGGAGTAAAAGTAGGAGGTATAAGAGTAGGCGGAGAGGAGTAGGAGTAAAGTAGGAGGTAGAGGAGTAGGCGAGGAAGAGTAGGAGTAAAGTAGAAGGTAGAGGAATAGGCGAGGAAGAGTAGGAGTAAAGTAAAAGGTAGAGAAATAGGCGGGGATGAGTAGGAGTTAAGTAGAAGGTAGAGGAGTAGACGGGGAAGAGTAGGAGTAAAGTAGGAGGTAGAGGAATAGGCGGGGAGGAGTAGGAGTAAAAGTAGGAGGTAGAGGAGTATGCGGGGAGGAGTAGGAGTAAGAGAAGGAGGTAGAATATTAGGCGAGCAGGAGTTGGAGGTAGAGGAGTAGGCGGGGAGGAGTAGGAGTAAGTAGGAGGTAGAGGCGTAGGCGGGTAGGTGTAGAGTAAAAGTAGGAGGTAGAAGAGTAGGCGGGGAGGAGTAGGAGTATGATTAGGAGGTGGAGGAGTAGTGGCCTAACCGGTGTTATCTATATACTAATGTTCGATTAGAATCCAGAAGGCGGGTACTTTGTTTAGTGTAGGCGTGAATACAGCTTTTAAACTTGTAAAAATGCCGTGCAGTGAGTGCAGGGGCGTGCGGGGTGAAGGTGCAGTGTGGGAGGGTGTTGGGGGCGGGTGGTGAATGGAGCGCTGTATATGAATGCTATATATGAATTAATGAATGAATAAAGGGTGTTTTACGGCACGTCGACACATAAATAGGTCATATTGTGCGCAAAAACTGATGAAAGAGGACGAAATGAAGTAGTAATTAAAAGATAATGTAAATATATAAAGATAACACTATTTACCAATAAGGGACTATAAATGAAGAAATATAACGTAAAGGTATTTTTCATTGCATGTGTTTTCCCATGAAACTGTGATATTTGCGTTGTAAAATATAAGTGGAATCGTTCAGTTCTGGGAACCGGGAACTAGGCGTCGCAGATGATCTAGCCTATATGCAATATAAATTTAACGACCAATAGAAACCATGGTTCTCAAATTTAAGTGATGTAAACTAACTAATCAAAACCTTGGTTCTCACTTTTTCTTCGAGAACCAATGTTACCAATGTTACCGACAGAAAACCTTGGATATCAAACGACAAACGTTTTTTTCAGTATAAGCCATTTGTACAAACCATGTCGTAAACTAAGGTTTTTATCTGAGAACTTACGTTTTTAAACGAAAACATATGTTTTCGAGTGAGAACCTGGGTTCTCACTTGAGAACGTAGGTTTTCAACTCTCAGAACCTAAGTTATCACTGAGAACCTAAGTTCTCACCTTGTTTGTGCAAACGACGAGCCATATAATCAGCCGGTTTTCACTATAGGAGTTCGTCTGACCGTAAAAAGCCACATAAAAAAAAAAAAGAAAAAAAAAAGGGCTTTTAGGATCGGAGAAGGTTCGGATTACCTAATTTGTCATGATAAGAAGACTAAATTCAAATATGTTTTGAACAGTTGGTATTTGATCTTATACCCCCGAAAGGATGGATGGATCTTGATAAGTTTTTTTTACGTATAATATATATTATATTGATGAAAATACAAAAATCAATTGTGGGGGAGCATGGGGTGGTGTGACCTTGCCATTGAAGGTTACGACCTGGATTTTGCGCGCGGCACGTCGTCTTGTTATGATGAACACGTGTGCCATGTGTATATGAAAATCTTGCAATGGATGACAAAGTTATAGCTCAGACTCTACTAACATGACTTAAAATCAACTAAAGAGACATATGTCATAATTTGACCTCTACGTGTGACCTCGACCTTGGAGCTACGGACCTGATTTTGCGCACGACACGTCGTCTTGTTGTGGTGAACACTTGAGCCAGGTTATATGAAAATCCTTTAATGAATGACAGTTATAGATCGGACACGACCTACATGAGGCCAAAAAAATAGGTGTGTTTCCTATTGCATGCTCTATAAAAAATAGGGTAGGTCGGTAGGCATTTTCTTTTTCTATTTTTCTTTCTTTCTTAAGACCGCTCCAGTTAAATTACGCATTCCTGTTACAAATAATAGGACACTTTAAACCAGAATACATTTGTTTAACGTGCATTTTACTAATTAGTTAATTAGCATCGCATTATTTACCTGAAAGAAAAACATTTAACTCTGAATGTATCATGACATTCCAGGCAAATCATATGGCTTACCTAAATATTTTCCGCTTTTGCTATGTAATTTGGTAATACTTTTCATATAATACCAGTGCCCAGTGGATTACAGAAAAAATATATATATGATGATTTTATGTTTCACTTCCATGATATAAGCTATATAATAAATCATTGCTAAGAACATTTTTTTTTTTTTAATTTTTGCATAAAATGTTTTAGGGTCGGCCCCTTAAAAATAAGGTCGGTCGGGCCACCGGAAACATAGATATTTTTTTATTTGGCCTGACCTTTGGCATGATTTGACGTCTAAGGGTGACCTTGACCTTGGAACTACGGACTTGGATTTTGCACGTGAAAATCCCTCCATAAATGTCAGAGTTATTGACCGGACACGAAATGTGTGACGGACGGAAGGACGGACGAACGGTGTGAGTGCCAAATGCAGTCTAAGTATATAATACAAAATTTGGGCAGTGGCCTCAATTTGGTCAATTCCTAGAACAACAGAGGTTTAAAAATATGTCGAATGGCCATACAACAGACCATATCCCTAATTATAAGAAAGACGACATTTATTGGATGAGATTAGCTCAGAGATTTTTTTTTTATGTATCACCTAATTACGAATGCTTTGATTTTAGTTTGTTTTCAATCTGTTCTGGTTTTCCTGTGTGGTTATCTAAGCATTATTTTCTAGATATTATATGATAGTACTCGTATTTACTGTTGCAGCGCATTTCATGATTTGTGATTAACACCTCTACAGGTAGTCATTACGCTTCACATATTAGTGATTAACCCCTCTACAGGTTGTCATTACGCTTCACATATTAGTGATTAACACCTCTACAGGTAGTCATTACGCTTCACATACTAGTGATTAACACCTCTACAGGTAGTCATTACGCTTCACATATTAGATTAAAAATTGGATATGCAACAAATGCTAGACAAAATAAATGAATGGTGTAAAAAATGGCGTATGTCTGTAAATGAAACAAAAACTAAGGTACTACATTTCAGGCAAAAACGTAGAAATAAATCATGTTTTAATTTACAACAAAGACATAGCTATAAGTACCTTGGTTTCTGGTTCAATGAACATCTATATATGAATTTGACAGTTAAAGAGGTTTCAAAATCAGCAAGCAGAGCACTGGCATCTATTTATACCAAATTTCTTTGTGCTGGTGGAATGACATTTTGTGTGTATACTAAACTGATTGAGTCTGTTTTTGAACCGGTACTATTCTATGGATCTGGCATATGGGGACAAAATAAATATAAAGTAATTGAAACAGTCTTAAATAAGGCGGGAAGATATTTTTTAGGGTAACCAAATATTGTTCAAACGTTTCATCGAGGGGAGATCTGGGATGGGACTCTTGTCAGATCAAGCAAAAATCTGAAACAGTACGACTGTGGAATAGATTAAGAAATATGCCAAGTAATAGAATAGTACGAGAAGTTCAGAATTGGTGGTGTACTAAACGCAAGTCCTGGAAAAGTATAATGCTCCGATTTATAGAGAACACAGGAACATCAGAACATATGTTAATTGAGAACCCCAACACAAAGAAATGTCTGAGCAAAGTACGTGACCATTTAATCCAAACAGATAGACGTGCATGGTATGAACAATTACAAAGTGATGGAAGAAATAATCATAATGGAAATAAACTTAGAACGTACAGACTCTATATAAAAGTGTGTATAAAACAGAGTATTATGTAAATTGCAATATGAGCAGAGGCAATTGACACATTCTTGCAAAATTTAGAAGTTGTAATCTTCCCTTACCAATTGAAACAGGGAGATATACTCGACCGAAAACACCATTCCCTGAACGAGTTCGAAATCTTGTAATAAGTCAACAATCGAGGATGAAACTCATTTTTTGATTGACTGCGAGTTTTACTCAGATATTAGATATGAACTTTTTAATGGAGCAAATCAAGTTGAAAACGGATTTTTTTCTGTTTTCATCAACTGAAAAATTAATATTCTTAATGAACTGTGATATATTACAGCACACATTAGCTAATGCACTTTTAAAAAATTTAAACGGCGCTCTTTAGCATTGTTAATATGCATAACTGTGTTATAAAATAAATTCTATATATAAGGAATGAATTTTAAAACAAAGGTTATGCTTCATTTGTTTTTGTTTGTTTTTTAAATGAAAGTTTGGAATTTAATTATAGTCTTCATTTTAATTATATGTCAACGAATACTAAATACTAATTTTTAAATATTGAATATATATTTTAACGCAATACATTTGTAACTTTTATTATTATTTGTACTCTTGTGTTTTACAGTGCCTATGATGGCAGGATATCAAATAACAATGTTGTATAATATTTGTAAATGTAACTGTATTTGATATGTGACACTTTAATAAAATAGTACTTACTTACTTACTTACTTACATATTAGTGATTAACACCTCTACAGGTAGTCGTTAGGCTTCACATATATTTAATGCCACGACTGGACAACCTCGCGGAACTCGATGACTTCACATTCTAACAGCCTGAAACAATACTGTCATGGATGCAAACTAAGGTGTTTCTTATTAAGTAGTAGTATTTTATATTTGCATAAACATTTACGCTGGATGTTGTCTTTATAATTAGAGATTTCCGTTTGATGGGAAGTACTTGTATTTACACTGTGTGGTCAATCTAGGGCGCTGAAGACGCGACAATAGCTAAATTGATTTAGGCTGCCTTTTATTCACCTTTAAATGTGTGTGTGTTTGTGGTTAACTGTCGTCCTTGAATGCTGCTTTTCCTGTTCGAGTTTTATGTTCGAGTTTTAGTCTATACATACTTACCGTTCCAAGTCGGCAAACTTTTCTTGACCCCTTTTTTCTTGTGTAATGCTCTATTCATTGATTATTTAATTTGGTTTATTGGTTTCGATTTTGGAACAGTGTAGAAGGTGCAATTTAGGGCACAGGGATTTCTATAGGGTATGTTTTCTCATTGATGTTTCAAAATTATATTGCTAATTAATGCTGCCTAGTTATGTTGAGGATGTCACAGCCGGGACTATTTCTTTATTTATACTGTCTCGTTTAAGGACATTTCCTACAGCTTCTTCATATTTCTTCCAATGATAACCTGCCGGGAGTATTTAAGGACATTTCCTACAACTTCTTCATATTTCTTTCAATGATAACCGACCGACCCGACTCTAACCTTTTGTTTCCCTGCTTCAAATAAAACGTAAAAAACAAGAATTATCTTTAAAAGGGGTAGTTGGCGCGTTTGGGGAGGCACAATGTGTAAGTGATTGATGGTCATGAAGAGAAATAATTTAAACAGAGAAATGTAAGGTATGAAGTAGAGCGTTTTCTATCATAAAAGTTGACACGGCAGTACCAGTGTGGGGAATTTGAACAAAACAAGTTAGTGCCTTCCATTACGGAAGGCCAATTGTTAAAATATTAAAAGGGCCATAACCCTGAAAACAAGAGACCCGTGAGGGCCTGAATCGATCTACTGGCAAAGTGTACTCTGTTAGATGATGCTATACGGAAAATATCAAAACTCTAACCTTGTGGTTTCAAAAAAGAATGTATTTCCTGATATTTCTACGTAAAACTTTTGACTCCTGGAGAGGGGCTTATTCTGACCACAGGGTCACCATTTGTACAACTTGGTAAAGGACCACTATATGATGCTACACGCAAAATATCAAAGCTGTAGCCCTTGTGGTTTCAGAGAAGAAGATCAGGGCACCTTGAAAAATCACTTGACTAGGAAATCACGGCGACATGTAATTTTTAATAGGGTTTCATTACCAGTTACCATGTAAAATTAACGCACTTTGCAAGAAAACAGAAAACATTATGTGCAATTTCAGCATTTCTATTCCTTTCTCATCTTTTCTGGTCACAGTTGAAGTATAGCGTAACAAATCACCTACGATATACCATTTATCATTTTCCAACTATACTCTATAAACAAATCTATTAGTTTCCTTTGGCCTTGTCAGACAAATTTAGTCAATCAGCATTCAGTTTAATAAACACTGTATACATTCATAATATCTGTATCGCTTTCAACACGAGTTTTAATATGTTTACACAGACTGCGAGGCCAAAAGCAAGCTTAAACGGCTGACGCTGAAAAATATTTCGCGATCTCTTGTGCCGCGATGATGGCGATATTGTTTTCGTTCTGTATTCGTCAATGCTTCAGTCCGACGGAAATACTGCGATTGTTCTCGCTTGTTACCCGACGATGGCTGCCGCAGCAAGACTGATCGCCTTCAAGGTCGAAAATGCGACCACCAAGAGGCCAGGAGTTATATTAGCTATATTTCTACCGACAAATTGGCCGATATTATAGGGGAGGTTCATACTTCATATAAAGGCTACAATATTACTGTCACCGGTTCTGTATGTATTTTTTACTAGCAACATAATAAAAAAAGTCATATGTATTCTTTGGCTCACACGACGAATGTTTATAAAAATGAAACATTAGAAGTACTTTTACTTTTATGTACGTTGCATGTTTTGCTGAAAGATCCTTCATATAATCGCTACAATATTACTGTCACCTGTTCTGTATGTATTTTTACTAGCAACATAATAAAAAAAATCAGATGTATTCTTTGGCTCACACGACGAATGTTTATAAAAATGAAACATTAGAAGTACTTTTACTTTTATTTACGTTGCATGTTTTGTTGAAACAATATTCCAAACAAATGCACGTGCGCTGCTCTGTGACGTGTCTTTCACATTTCCATGTGATGAGATCAAAGTCCATTTTGGAGCAATTTTAAATTATATAAATTAATATATACATGCTTGAGGCCATCAAAATCAGAGTTTAGAATTATTATGTTTTCTGGTTGTAATTTCTACCTTCGTGTACCCCGATTGTCACAGACCGTTCCAAGGCTGTACCCCTATTGCCACTGACCGTTCTAAGGGGTAACCCCTATTGTCACCGACCGTTCCAAGGCGGTACCCCTATTGTCACTGACCGTTCAAAAGCGGTACCCCTATTGTCCACTCACCGTTCCAAGGTGGTACCCCTATTGTCACTGTCCGTTCCAAGGCGGTACCCATATTGTCCACTGACCGTTCCAAGACGGTACCCCTATTGCAACTGACCGTTCCAAGGCGGTACCCCTATTGTCACTGTCCGTTCCAAGGTGGTACCCCGATTGTCACAGACCGTTCCAAGGCGGTACCCCTATTGCCACTGACCGTTCTAAGGGGTAACCCCTATTGTCACCGACCGTTCCAAGGCGGTACCCCTATTGTCACTGACCGTTCAAAAGCGGTACCCCTATTGTCCACTCACCGTTCCAAGGTGGTACCCCTATTGTCACTGTCCGTTCCAAGGCGGTACCCATATTGTCCACTGACCGTTCCAAGACGGTACCCCTATTGCAACTGACCGTTCCAAGGCGGTACCCCTATTGTCCCTGTCCGTTCCAAGGTGGTACCCCTATTGTCACTGTCCGTTCCAAGGCGGTACCCATATTGTCCACTGACCGTTCCAAGGCGGTACCAATATTGTCCACTGACCGTTCCAAGGAGGTACCCATATTGTCCACTGACCGTTCCAAGGCGGTACCAATATTGTCCACTGACCGTTCCAAGGAGGTACCCATATTGTCCACTGACCGTTCCAAGGCGGATCCCCTATTGCAACTGACCGTTCCAAGGCGGATCCCCTATTTTTAACCATTTTATGTTTGTGCTTCTATTTTTGACTGTAATTGGTGATTGTTTGGAGTGCGTGGTTTTACCCATCAATATTGTTGTCTCTTCATCCAACATGGATTGTATTGCATTCTTTGATCTAGTTTTTCCTTAAACACATGTGATTCTTCTTTGTGTGCTTGTGGTTGACTGCTGTCCTTGAATGCTGCTTTTCCTGTTCGATTTTTATATCTACTTTTAGTTGACCGTATTATATGATTTTTTTCTCCAACAACACACGGGGCATCGATTCAAGATTAAGGAATCTTGTAATAAGATTTGTTGTTGCGTGATTTATACACGTTTAATCTGCTGTGTTTATTTCAAAAGCAGTTAAATCCCAGTAGAATAAATGTAAATCTCAAAACAGTACTGTTGTTGTATAGGGCTGCCGCTACTCCTTTCAATGTGTTTTGAATTTTTGTATTAATTTATAATGTATCCTTTTGTTGTAACGCAAGCGGTCAGGAAATATATTAAGCACTTAGAAAAACTATGTATGCTACATAAGCTGTAATCAAACGGACAATAACTTCGAATTAGTGCCATTCAAGATGCCAGAATGTATCGATTGCTGCGGAGATGATAGTGGCGTTAAAGAGACTGGAGGCACGTTGCGTGACATGAACTAATTACCTCTGTAAGGACTGTAAAGACACTGAGGCAAACCCGTGCAGGATTTCTTCAAGTTGCCGCTTAGAAATTGATTATTTATGATAAATTGATGAAATTTGGAAAACAAGTACTTCTGTTTTATCTATCTTTTTTTATAGAAATACCATATTTTTCATTTATATATTGAAAGGGTAAAAAACACATAGTAATAAAAATTGCCTACATAACACTAGACAACAGCATTTAAATACAAGTACTATTCCATCGTCGGATACCCACGAGTGATTCGTTCCGTTACTATCCACTATCACCCGTGGGACATTACGCCTGATTTTAGTCGTAATCAGTGTAGAGCAATGCGGCGATCTGATTGGTTTATTCAAAATTTCATCGTTATTGGGATATCCAATGGTATCGCATACTCTGTTCTATTCTATTCTGCTATAACGACCGAAATCAGGCGTTATGTCCCACGGGTGATAGTGGATAGTAACGGAACGAATCACACGGGGTATCCGACGATGGTACTATTCCAGAGGAGTCCAACGGAAGTGTTTTGTGGATATATCTGGGCTGTAGCAGACATATTAATCCAACTACATTGTGTTACCCGCAGTTTTGCTTTTTGACTTTTGAGCCATTTCATTATTCAATGTCATTGCAACATGTTACATAATCATTACGTGGTCCGAGAGTTAACGTTCATACCCCATCCAACCCCTTCTTCAAGAAGCGAAAACGGGGTTGGCTGGGGTATGAAATAAAACCTTAATTTCGACTGAAAACGTTTGCATAATGTAAAATTAAAATATTTAATTGGTATTTATTAACAAGTTATCGCATTCTTTCTCAGTAAAACATGTTTTCAAATGTTTCTTTTTGTTAAAATATACCTTGAGAAATCCTGCTAATATACGATTTTACGCTTAATGGGATTACGGCGGATCCACGTGATGTATGCGTGCTCATCTACCCGAGGGGGCCACGTGATGTATGCGTGCTCATCTACCTGAGACAATCGCGCCCCCCTTTAATAATGTAGCTGGTACCAAGTGTGTGTTTTTTGTGTTATTTCAGTCTTATTTGTGAACGGAGAGGACTGATGTAGAAACAGCATAATTATTAGTACATTATTGTGAAACTATGTTTAAACTAAACTAGTGAAATTCACGATGACGAGATATTGGAGATGATATTGTGTCACCATTCCTGCGATTGGTTTGAATAACTTTGGATATGAAACCAAATATAGATATAAAATCGAACAGGAAAAGTAGTATTCAAGGACGACAGTCAACCACAAACACACACATAAACAAAGAACAACTTTAAAGATGAATAAAAGGCCAAATAAGACATCACAAACACAAAAGGGTTGACAATAGGGCTACCGCCTAATTTGACACGATGCAATTCAAAGGGATAATACTGTTCGGAAAGACGACACTTTTTTGTTCGCACGCTTTAAACGAATCAAGGTATTACAATTAAAAAGAAAAATCAAAAATAAATTTGAGAATAAACTGATTTGTCATTTACACGGATATGTTATGTTTAAATATATCCTTGTTTAATGTAATATGGATCAAAGCTGTCATAATAAATATACACAACGAACGCTTAAGTGTAAACTTTTCTGTGGACGATGTCACGTGTTAGGTTTCATTCAATGAATGACACATCTGAAATTAAACTTTGACAAGGTCATGTATGCTAGAGAAACAATAAATAGAGGATCTTACATGAGTACTAATTCATTATTGAATTTATTATATGAGTTGGCAAATTGATATAATGCGAGGCTCTTGCCGAGCATTATATCATATTTGCTAACGAGTTTAATAAATTCAATAAAGAATGAGAACGAATGTTAGATTCTATTTATCACATAACTCACATATCGACTTTTATTGCATTTTGCCTGTCGCCTTAACACGCGAAACTGACATAAACCGTGGGAATTGGATCTTAGTCACTATCGATTTTTTTTGACAGCGCATACTAGGCTCATTCGCATACTTATATAACTAGTGGTATATCGAAAATATAGAATGGTGTTATTCCACTCCCACACTGTAAGTTATGTGATAAATATAATTAACACATGCGTCCAAATACACTTGGTGTGAAATATAATTTTTAAAATATGTATATTATAATATTAAAGCCCATTGAAGAGTTAGTTATACCAGCATGGATACACTCTTTTTTATCTGTAACAAATGCAATAATACAGTTTAATTTAATGAAATATATTGACCACCAAGGTAGTTTTAAAAATCGAACAGGAAAAGTAGCATTCCAGGACGACAGTCAATTTTAAAGGTGCTTTTGTTTTAAAGGTGAACATGAGTGTTTGTTTAATAATGTTACCAAAATACTTATTCCATAATCACATAATAAAGGGACACATGGCAATCTTCACTTGTTTATTAAGCATTTAAATTAGCGTCTCAATTTATTTATCCAGTATCATGTTGACTTTATACCTGTCTGCATGTAATTAAATACACTTTTAAGTTTTCATTTTATTCTACCATAGGTTAAAATATATTAATGGTGCAATATAATCAACCGTTAATAATACGCTAAATAATTTCCTTTATAATTAATATTAAAGACTAAACAAATGCAAATTATGTAGAAAAAACAACGGGACGATGCCTGTTTTTAAAGCTTCAGGATTGCCGTGTGTCTCTTTAATGTTACTCATCCCTACAAACAAGATTTTCTTACTAAGTAGTTGTGTGATTTATCTAAAGTAGCGCAGATGTGAATTAATATTAATTACGGAACAAAGAGAAAGTGACATATCTTAGACGAGAGGTGAGACATGTGTTACTTTGTGTCTGGTAAGGAGTTTATTCAATTAGTAACATCTGTACACTGGTGAATATGTAATGAATACTATCAACTTATATATTCTTAAGTTTATTATTGTCTGACTCGTATCCCCGATTTTCTCAGAGAACACACACGTATGTGTTAATACCATTCTATGTATTGTTCCAGTTCGGCATGGCGGCGGTAAAACGTTGCCACGATTACAAATCAGATGGCCGGTGCTAGGAGGCCTGAAAGATGTTGCACTTTACATTACCTTTCATAAACAGACTCAATAAAACCGAATCTTGTTTGTGTATGTTGTTTCCAAGGGATCCACTTTTTAATATTTATTTACATACACACTGATGCAAATATATATATGTATATTACGATCTAAAAATAGTATAAAAGTCGAACAGGAAATGGAATTTTCACAGAACACAGTAAACCAAAAACACACACAAACGACAAACATGAATGGCAATGTTAACAAAGAATAAAGGCATATGACGTCACAAGCACAGAGCTTAATAGGCTTACTTCATACAGAAAGAAAACATTCAATATTGAAAAGGCAATCAACCATTGGAAGCAACGAAAGCAAACAATGAGAACAGTAGACAACTTTCTTTTATTGATTTTTAGCTATACTGACCTTTAGATCTACTGGCCGAAGGCCATCAGAGCTTAAAGCCCCAAATACTTCTTCCAGGGAGAAAATGTGAGTAATGTGTTTCTAGACGGTCGTAGCAGCATGCTGACCCGAATTTACAGGTAAAAGTCGCCTAAAATATGGGACTGCATTGTATCACTGTATAACACAGATGGTTAATATATACCAGCATAGTATAGATATTAAATGGTATTGAGCTGAACAAAATATAATGAAGGAATTGAAAGGAAACTTTATCTAAATAATTAAAAACATTCTACAGTTTATGTAGTTTAACTACTGATTTTTGTTAATTTAAAAAAAGAACAACAACACTGAAACTTCATTCTCCATAATGACTTCAGCACAACCCATAGAAAGATAATTTGGAGATATTCATTGCTAGATCATACTATATATACTGAACTTGCTTATACTACACTATTATATACACCTAATTCCACGTAATATTCCAGATATATATCAACGTGTTTTGTACAAAAAGGGGCTACAAGTAATTACAGAAAGGACAACTCTGTCATGTGGTAGACCTTTTAATCAAAGTATACTTTGTTACCTGAAATTCATAAATGTTGAAGTTTCGCTTGAAAATTCAAGCCATTTCAGTATAAGAGATTGCAACGTTTAAAGCCTAAGTTTGCTCACCTGCTTGAGCCAAAAGCGCATTCTGTCGATAATGAAACTTTAAAGGGGTAACCATTGGTGTGTTCAGTGCTGTTTAAACATTCTTTCCGAAAGGACAGGCCTAATGTCGCCCTGTTCCTGGACTAGCAGTAGCATATTAAACATACAATATATAGCAGAAATATCCACTATGCGTTTTTTTCCTTTCTGTATATTACCATGAATCTCAAAACTCGTTTTGTCGAAATGCGAATATAATGATTTCAAAAAATCTTCTTTTTTTATACTAACAAGCTATCTTTTATCTAGGGAAAATCTTGATTTTGTTTACATTTATTTTCTGCAATACTAAACTAGCATCATAGACTTTATAGGTATATGCTAACCTATAGATGTAAGTTGATTTTAAATATATAACCATTAGTTAATTCCTTATGTCTTGTAAAGGTTTTATGCAGATAACTACTGTACTTCTTGGATCAATCAACATTGCCCACAAGTGCCTGGTCAATAATGATCACATACTGTGATAATTGCCCATTAATCTGCAGCACGAGTATGCTTCCCTGTCACTTGTATTTGGGAGTTTAAGGAATGGCGAGTTGTCCGTCGTCCGTCGTCGTGTCGTCCGCCGTCGTCGTCCGTTAACTTTTGCCTTTTGAACACGATAGGGCCTTCACTATTAATCGGATCTTAACCAAACTTTGCGAAGGTCTTTATATGAATGAAAGCTGGGGCAAGTTTGAAAACCAGTTAGATCGGATTAGTTTCACCGGAAATACGGCCCTTGATTTGCTCGAAAATACCATAGTTTGCCGTGTGAACACTCTACTACCTTCAATTATTATTTGATCTTCACCAAACTTACAGAGATTGTTAATATCTATAAAAGCTCAGAGAAGTTTGAAAACCATCCCGATTGGATCAGTGACACCAGCGTTATGACCCTTATTGTTTTCTGGAAAATGCCATTGTCTGCCTTTTGAACACTCTAGCACCTTCATTTACTATTTGATCTTTACCAAACTTAAACAGATTGTTAATATTAATCAAAGCGCGGACACGTTTGAAAACCAGCCAATTCCGATCTTTAACATCGTTTGCTTTGTGAACACTCTAGCACCTTCTCTTATTATTTGATCTTTACCAAACTTGTACATATTGTTAATATTAATGAACGCTTGAACAAGTTCAAAAACCAGCCAGATCGGATCAGTAACACCAGAGTTATGACCCTTGTTTTTTTCTAAAAAATACAATTGTTTGCCTTGCGAACTCTCTAGCACTTTCATTTATTTCATTTGATCTTTATCAAACTTGCAAAAATTGTTAATATCAATCACAGCGCGGTTTGAAAACCAGCCAGATCGAATAAGTAACACTGGAGTTACGGCACTTGCTTTGCTGAAAAATATCATATTCTGCCTTGTGAACACTCAAGCATCTTCATTTACTATTTGATATTTACTAAATTTTGCCTGATTGTTAATATCAATAAAAGCTCGGACAAGTTTTAATACCAGCCGGATCAGACCAGTAACACCAGACTAATGGCCCTTGATTTTCTTAAATATCCAGTTTTCTATATTTAGAACCTGCGGTCATGGGTTTAAAATCCCACTTGGGGCTAACGTTTTCCTTTTTTAATTTTATGACCAAGGGGTCTCAGATTATGACTCCGCCGACTGGGGCCGCATTGGGTTCAATTGGATAAAAATTCAGAAAAAAATACATTTCTTGTCTAAATGTGAATGGATTTGATTCTAATTGTGTATGGTCATTTAGAGACTCGAGGCACAACATATACAAAATGGGTTTTGTCCTCCTGCATATAGAGGGCCCCTCTACAGGGGTACAATTTGGGGAGCTTGCAGTAATTTACTATTACAGAGTTTAGGCATGATGACGCTTACTCCTCTATACCCTTTGAGATCTCAAGTTCATTGGTGTTGTATTTTTAGTTAGGATGTGTAAATGCGCAAAAACACCTCGGAATTTGGCTATGCACACTGGGGACTACTTGGTAGTGGTGGGGAGGGGGTGAGGGTGAGGAGGTGTGGGTGTAAACGTGTCAAAATTCACACACAATTACTCATCTTGTCCAGATGTTAATGGTTATGATTCTAGTTTGGTCTGGTCATTTAAGGACTCGAGGCACAACATATATAAAACTGGTTTTGACCTCCAGGCTGCATTAAGGGGCTCCTCTACGGGGAACTGCCAGTAACTTACTATTACAAGTTTCGGGCATGTAATTCCTTCGGTACCTTCGATATTTCTAGTTCATGTTTAGTGTATTTCTTAGTTAAGGATTTGTAGATGTGCAATAAGTTTTCATATTTTGGCTCCATCCTCGGGGGCTCCAGAGAGGGAAATCAGGTGAAAACACAACAAATTGCATATATTGTCCAAATGAGAATGTATTTGGTTCTAATTTGGTATGATCTTTTATTCGTGTCACAATATTTATAAAATGGGTTTGTCCTACTGTGTAAAGTGGCTCCTCTACAGGGGTAAAACTTGGGGAGCTTGCAGTAATTTACTATTTCAGAGTTTCGGCTTTATGCCATTTACTCCTTCTATACCCTTTGATATTTCCAGTTTTTGTATGGTGTTTTTCTTAGTTAGGATGTGCAGATGCACAAAAATGTCATGGATTTTGGCTTCATCCACTCGTCCCCCGAGGGGTAATCCGGTCAAAAGCCACAAACAAAATGTATATCTTGTCCAAATGTGAATGGTTATGATTCAAATAATTTGATATGGTCATTGATGGACTCGAGGTACAACACATATAAAACGGGTCGTTACCTCCTGCATTAAGCGGCCTTTCTACAGGGGAACTTACTGTTATTTACTGTTAAATATGTTCTGCCTTGTGATGCTAACTTCTTCTATACTCTTTGAGATACCAATAAGTATAAAAGTCGAACAGGAAACTTTCACAGAACTCAGTAAACCCAATATCACGCAACAGGACACACATGAATGGCAATGTTAACAAAGAATAAAGGTATGTGACGTAACAAACACAAAATGGTTGACAATAGGGCTACCGCCTTGGAACTGTCAGTGCTAAAAAATGCCGCTGAGGTTTAAACCAGATTCTAGGGTGCACCAAACCTCACACTTACCCTACTTCCTCCCAATAAAACGGGACATTGTAAATAAAGAAATCTCCGCCATGAACTATTCTCTAACCAAGAAGGCAGCATTAAGTGGCAATATAAGTAAAACAAAAAGATACTCGTGAATATATAAATATAAAAAAAACAATAGCCTGGAAAGCCACAAAAAAGGTACTCATTGACTTGGCAGAAGCCAGAGCAACAAGATAATAAACCATTGAGGGCACGAAAAGACAAGATTGCAGACAAACATCAAACATCACTATCCTTTTGAGCTTTAGGTAGACGTCGTCATAGGGTCCACAGCCTGTCCGGTCATCGCACAATTAAAGAGGAAAGCATAGTGGCGAACTGTAAATGGGTCCACCACCAAGCATGCAGTGCGTTGCAAAATGATAGGGTCATAACCTCTTTTGATAAACATTTTAACAAGTTTAACAAATATAGTATAAAAGTGATCATGACCAGGATCTTACGAAGTTTGTATATTACATCAACATAGAAGAGATTTTAAATTACTTTTATATTTGGAAATAAGATCGGGGTTACGATAATAACAGTTTGCAAAGGTTTTACGAAGTTTATGGTAACGGTAGCCCTGATGGATTAGCTTTTTAATTATACAAAGATTACGAATATTAAAGTCCTCAACTCGAGTATAAGTTCTAGAAAAACGAATAAGTTGAGACCCATATACCCATAAGAAGTTGCTCGGGGAATATACCCATCTCAATGGGGATCATTAACAATATCAAAACTAAAATCATCTCTCTTGTTATTGATTTTGCCAGTTATTTCACCATTTTCAAAAGAGAGATGTAAATCGAGAGAAGAAGCGTTAATATCAGAAATGAAATATTAGCTTGTTAAGGTATTAGCTTGTTAAGGTGAAGAAATATAAAAAAGATCGGACAGGGAAAGTAGCATTCAAGGAGGACAGTCAACCACAAAACACAGAAACAAGCACGCAAACAGACAAACAAG
This sequence comes from Cyrtodaria siliqua, assembly GCA_037043455.1. Lineage (NCBI taxonomy): Eukaryota > Metazoa > Mollusca > Bivalvia > Adapedonta > Hiatellidae > Cyrtodaria > Cyrtodaria siliqua. The sequence continues at coordinate 179,435 of JAWPHD010001704.1, read as the reverse complement.
AAGGCAAAAGTAATTAAAAATGAGAACGACATCACAAACACAAAAGGGCTGACAATAGGGCTACCGCCTTGGAAAGGTCAGTGGCAAAGTAGGCCACTGGGGGTTTAAACCGGTTCTAGGGTGCACCAAACCTCACACTTACCCTACTGTCATCCCATTAAAACAGGACAGTGTAAATAAAGAAATCCCCACCATGATCTAAGTTCTTTAGGATATATATTATTAACCATAGTAGAAAAGAAAGGGTTGTCAATGTTCAATATGTCATCCAGATATCCAGAGGTGTCATTAAATGCGTCAATAACACCTGCCTGGGTATCTGGTGAAAGACTCAACATGGTTTCTTTCATAGAAATATAAAAACAAATCTGCGACAAGGAGTGCACAGTTCTTACACATAGGGATATCAACAATGTGTCTATATAAACGGTAGTTCATACCTGACGAAAATATTATCTAATAGAAAAATAAGTGATTCACAAACTTCATGGCAAGTCCACATAGTGTAATTGTCTAAAATGCCGTTAGAAAAAAACGCTTTAATATTGTTACAGGCCAAAAATCAGAACTTTCCCTAGCAAAAGTTTTCCTGGATTTCTGATTTTAAATAACGAAATGAAAACCTAGGTCTACATGGTCTATGGTGAAGTAGGGAGGGGTTAGCCGAATAGAAGTTAATACAGGTATCTATGATGTTAAAAACAGTATTTTTCCGCGTAGAATGGGAGTTAGTGTCAGCATGTTCTCTACGACACCTTTAATACTAAATCCTCCATGGATTGGGCGATCTGATCACGGGAAATCAATCACAGAAAGCAATCTATACGTCGGACCTTTTGAAAACAAATGCCGAATACGTTTATCTGTAAGGTCAAAAGTAACAGTAGTAACACGACCGGTCGGAGCACAGCAATATTTAGATGTTCTACACTTCCATTCCGTAGGAGTGTTATTTACTATATCAAGGTCAGACACTATTTTGTTGTTGTTGAAAATCATATTTTTATTTCTTTTATTGTACTTATAACAAATTATAGGATTTTCGGAATTTTTTAAATATTTAGGAATAAAATCAACAACTCGATTATCTAAACGAATACTTGGTATATCAATAAAATAAATGCCCTTATTCAGATAAAGAATATTTCGAAAAAGTCCGACGTGATCAAACCTCTTGTCAGTATGGGGTCGGAGCACAGACTGCGTATATCTTTGAACTATGGAAGCAGTGTTATACAAAGGATCTGTTCGAATGAAAATTGTATCTGCTTCCTCGTCAATCAGCTTAAGTGAAGAAATTGATAGAGAGGTGAGACAAGAAAGCATCGAGCGCTTTCCAGACTGTCTAAAAATAGTATGTAAATCAGCAATTGACATAGTAATACATGATTGCTGTTTGATGCTACCATTACGTCTACAACCATGAGACCTAGATTTATCCTTTCCAATGGAGAATATATCAAAAATGTCAATACAAGGCTCTTTTGAAATATTTCCTTTTTGATAAATATTATCATTAAGGCCCAGTGGAAATGGTGTCTGCAAGTTTTGCAACCACTTTAGTTCTGCTGTATGTCTAGCTTTTATTTTAAAGTGTTTGGTTGCATCATTATTACAAAATATATCTTTAACAGGTTGAACAATGACGTTACTAAAACTATGACCTGTCTGACGGAAGTGTTGGTACAGTAGTTCTATAACTTTTTGGGATTGCCTGCATTGTTTTTATGCTCACGGAATCGAAATTATGAGGAATGACCTGTTTGTCCAACATATTGTATACCGCAACGTGGTGCATTTCAAGTCAAAACATAAAAGGTGAGAAGTACGTCAATCAACATTTGAAGCTAGACATCTGTTAAATGTTTTACCATTTACAATTGATTTAATGGTGCATTTGTAAAAATAAATAATTGCAACAAATGCACCTCTTAGCACTTACTTATAGAAAGGAACACTCTGCGTCTAGATTGAATTAAATAATGTCTTAATGTAGACATTACGTGATATTTTCTCAAAACAGGTGATCCAAGAGATGTTAAAGGAACTTTTTAGCCGTTATTAAAAATCCTGGTAAAAGTATTGGAAGGAATATAGTGTTATTAATATGTGGAAGTTGTATAGATGATGAGTGTAACCGAAGAGGAGAAATATTTGTTTTAAGTGTTTTCGTTTTAAGTTCATGTGTGGTGTTTCTTAGTTAAGGATGTGTATGTGAGCTCGTGGATGTCAGGGTTTCAAATACGACAACGCTTTTTAGCGAGGATCGTGGGTTTATTAAGGGTAGATTCAACAATATACGACATAAACCTAAAACAATACAAAACGAAAACTTAATATACAAGACTCGGAACATAGACACACAAGACAAATACGATACAAAACCCACGAGGCGGTATTTCATCATTTTAAACATAATATATATACAAACAATGTCTTACCAGACTCGAAGTAGAGATCGTAGTATCTAAGCAAGCTTTCGATCACTCACGTGATAGAACGAGGATACGTTTACATGTATCACAGCAATACCATTTGTAAGGTGTTGTTTGTCAGTCAGTCAGAGGAGAAGTGCGGAGAATTGATTAGTTTAGCGGGAATTGGTGTTAGGACCCAGCATGCAATATAATCGCTCACTCACTCAATCGCTCATGACGAGTATATATTTATCAACATACACCGACTGGACATTATAAGCCAGTAAAGGTAAACATTGGAACATACTATAAATACTATGAATATAACTCTGTTCCAGTACATTAGGTTAGCATCCACCAATACTACAATACTACTACTACAGACCCAGTTGCGTTCAAGTACCCCAAATAAATGCAAAATGAACGCTGAACGAACGGAAAATGAATGCATAATGAACGCAGAACGAACGCAGAATGAACGTTGCACGATCTATATTTTAAAAATGGATTTCGTTCGTTGCGTTCGTTTCGTTCGTGTTCAGCTATCAGTGTTTGAAAAAAACGAACGATGAATGCATTTTTTAAAACGCTAAACGCTGAAAACGAACGGAACGAACATAACGAACGCAACGAAACGAACGCAAATGCATTTTGCTATTTCGCTATTTCGGATAACTTTCAATATTATCCTTTTGAGTACAGAATTGGTCTCGATATAAACAATGTGCTTTTTGCAGTATTTTAATATAAAGAAATACACTGTGTAAATGGTGTTTTTTAAGCACGATTACACACTTTCATTTTTACTGATTTAAAATAGGAAATGTATTTATTGTGTAGCACAAACTTTATATTATTTCAATATAAAACTGAAATAATGTTGGTAAAATCAGACGGCATATTTTTATATAGTATCAAGTATGTTAAATTTTTGATAAAAATGACAAAACCCCGGAAGAAAACAGAATAATCATCAATGTGCACCTCCAAATAATGTCAAACAATGGACACATTCTTCAATATGATCACAAACATTAGTTGCCGACTCGTGGTAAGAATCGCATTACTGGATATCATGCGTAGTTTAATCGTCAGAAATGTTGCGATTGGTAAACGCTGAACGAACAAACGCAAATGCATTTTCTCCGTTTGTGCATTTAAACGCACACATTATGTTGCGTTCGTTCCGTGCATTTAAATGAACGCATAGTTTCGTTTATAAACGCTGAATACATTCAAAAACGCAAATGATTTGCATTTTAAAAAATGCATTCATGACAATGAAATGCAAACGGAATGCAAACGGAGCGCAAACGGAACGCAAATGAAACGCAAACGGAATGCATTTTTGGGGTACTTGAACGCAACTGGGTCTGTACAAGGCAGAATACAAGACCTGGGTCACATGTAGATGCGCAATCGATTTGATATTTTGGCTCCAACCACTAGGACCTCTTAATGGGGTAACCCAGCAAAAGAACACACACACAAATGTTCTTATTTGGTATGGTCATTTAGGGAGTATATAAAACGGATTTCACCTCCTGCATAAAGTGCCCCTCTACTCGGTTACATCTTGGGGAACTTGCAGTTATTTACTAATAGAAGTGTCCGTCTTTTGACGGTAACTCCCTGTATACTCGTTGAGATTTCAAGTTCATGTGTTGCGTATTTCTTCGTTAAGGATGTGCAGATGCACAATAAGTTTTCGTTTTTGGCTCAATTCCCTTGGGCTCCCTAGGGGTAATCTGCATAAAAAAATGAATACCTTGTTTAAATGTGAATGCATTTAATTCTGGTTTGCTATGTCATTTAGGGACTTGAGGCACACCATGTATAAAACGGGGTTTGTTCTCCTGTGTAAAGGGGCCTCTCTACAAGGGTACAACTTGGGGAACTTCTAATAAGTTATATCATTTTGCTCCGTGCAGGGCAAAGTCTTTTGTCATAAGTGCCACAACAACTAATTTACCATCACTCCCAACCACATACTCCATAAAGCCAGTTAAGCGATACAAGCCCGTTTGTGCCTCTTGTCTTCATGAGAGGTAATATAAGGAGCAACAACTCTCAACCCTCGTAGCACAGGCTTAAGCGATATTCTACTTTACAATGTTCATAGTAAAACTTTTTTTTTTCGTTTTTCTAATTTCCTGTTAGTGTCAATCAGTCCTGATTTAAGTCCTTCAACCTCATCAAGTATCTCACAAGGCATTATTTGATTTTCCGTCCTTTCTAATTCTCAGACATGACTTCGTGGCCGTGAGCAGCTTTAGTTGGTTGGAGTGTTTGTACACAGTATTGGTCCCATAAGGATGTTTACGTTATTCGTCTTGTACAAGAAAACATGTATGGTTTGTTGTATGAAAGCTTGTCTAATCGGGTCTGTATTACCTAAAACATATTGACTTGAATGGTAAGCTATTTGATTATTTTTCACAAGTCGTCTCTTCACTGTGTAGATAACGCATATTTAATTTGTGCTAATCGTGAAGTAATTAAGACACCTAAAGATGAGATTTTTTTTTTAAATTGTCCATTCTAGGTGTGCTGAGATTAAGACATATTTAATATTGAAAAAAGTATGAAACGAGAAATTTGGAAATCGTCGAACACGTTAAATACATTACATATTTCAGTCTCGGTTTGATTGAGACTGTACATGAACATGCTTGCTACCGTTCACGCCCTCTAGCCGCGGGTTGAGCAGAACTCAATATTAAACATATCAATAGTACAGAAATGTAAGCCATCCCGAAGATGGTATGAATATAGCCGCGGTGAAAATGGAACCTTCTGTGTGTTATTTTCAGGTGGCCAGCGGCCATGGTCCCAGTCTCTAACAAAACGCTTTGCCCTAAACGAGAAAACAATGGGCGAAATAAACAAATGGAATTTAGTTGGGGGCAAATGTTATGATGCCAGCGTATAACAGATACAAGTCAAAATACTAAATTAAAAAGCAGGCAACACATCCTAAGGGTGATTAAGTACTACTCAGACTCTTTCGAGGTTGTAGTAGTGGAACCATCCATTCGAATTTCAAGTATGAAAAGAAAAGTATTTGAGAATGTACCACCGATATCTGTAAATATCGGGCTCATCAAACAAATACATAAATGATATAATCCATATTTCTTTCTGGCTTCACAAAACAGACGTCTATATGACCAAGATCCAAAATGTTTACCGACCTCTAACGATTTTCACATAGGCGTACTACTATGCATAGCTTTTTCCAACTTCTCGTCTAAAGGCAGAGCTGCATATCTTGTGTTTTTTTTAGTTTAAACTATAAATAAAAGACAAACCGTTTGTGTCGAAACAATGCTTATCTGACTAGACTTGTTAAAAAGTTTATCAAAAGAGGTTATGACCCTATCATTTTGCAACGTACTGCATGCTTGGTGGTGGACCCTTTTACAGTTCGCCACTATGCTTTCCTCTTTAATTGTATGATAACCGGACAGGCTGTGGACCCTATGATGACGCCTACCTAAAGCCCATTGGGACGGTGGCGTTTGATGTTTGTCTATAATCTTTCCTGTCGTGCCCTTAATGGTTTATTCTCTTGTTAATCTGGCTTCTGCCAAGTCACTGAGTACCTTCATTGTGGCTTTCTAGGCTATTGATTTTTTTGTATTATATTTACAGGAGCATATTTGTGTTTTATTTATATTGCCTATTGAAGCTGCCTTGTTGGTTAGAGATTAGATCATGGCGGGAATTTCTTTATTTACACTGTCCTGTTTTAATGGGATGACAGTAGGGTATGTGTGAGGTTTGATGCACCCTAGAACAGGTTTAAACCCCCAGTTTTTCTTGCCACTGACCGTTCCAAGGCGGTAGCCCTATTGTCAGCTCTTTTGTGTTTGTGATGTCGTTTGCATTTTTTATTACTTTTGCCTTCTCGTTTGTCTGTTTGCGTGTTTGTTTTTATGTTTCGTGGTTGACTGTCGTCCTTGAATGCTGCTTTCCCTGTCCGATATTTTTATCTTTCTTTACACATACACACATACATATGCAAAATGTATTTACCATCTATTCGTACATATATTGCTTAATGCTAATACTGCTGAAATTCGAATAAAATAAACATATTAACTTGGGATTGTTTGTAGCATGTGTCGGTATGTATCTGTTTTGTACAGTGCAGATGAATAGTTAGGCAATGTAAACCTTGTTTAAATTCAATTTGAAGTTTGCTAAAATGGAGAGATAAATCAGAATTAAAGTTAGGTATATTTTGTCACAAGGCCCATGCGGTTTCAGGGGAGAAAATAGAGGCATGATACCTTAAGGAGGTTGGCTTGGAAAGGACGTAGTGATGAGATTTTTTTAAAGTTCATATTTAAAGCTTCTTTTGTATAGTTTAGATTCAAAATTATAAAGAATAGGCTAGGTCACCACACTTTTTTCCCCACTAGACGTTATTGAAGGAGGCACATATTTCTAACTTCAAAATTTCACTAAAAAGAGGAAAAATATAGTCATTGAACATTTTTCCCAATTGTTTTCATAACATTACATTTATTGAAAAACAACCATTAATTTTCGATTGCATATATACATATCTTTTAGATCATACAAAAACAATTGTAATCCTCATTCGTCTTTTTACTTTAAAAAGCAAACATATATGGACCGTACCCCACCCACTTTTGTTTTTACCGAAAAATTAATTCAAGATAATATAATTATGTTCTAATGATCAACTTTATTTAAAACTTGTATATGTCAAGGTCCTATGACATTTCTTTCAAAACAAGTAAAAAAATGTATACGTCACCAGGCTTCTAATGATTTTTTATTAAAAAATTCTTTAAATTACACCCATTTTGGAGTTATTTTGACATTTTCAATGTAAAATACTGTACACACAATATTGACAAGGAGATCGAAAATAAAATTATCTCAGTATCTACTTTTATATATTGTTTCCACTACTGAAAAACAAAAATCTTATTTATTCTATAGGAAAAGGATTATTTCTACTCAGAGCTACCCATACCCCCTATTTTGTTGGCAACAAAAAATTATCACAAATGACGCGAAAAAAAAATTTGCTTAAAATTTGGTATGTTACCATCTTAAATCCTACATTATATCCATATCTACTATAATGATAATAAATGAAACAATTCTGTTGTCAAATAAAACTATGATTTAAAAAATGAAATGTTTATACTTCGAATAAAAACATGTATACGCAACAAACAAAGTAACACACTGTCTTATGTCAACGTTGAACCTTCAACAATCTAATTGTTTACCCCTGCATTTCACAAATAGATATATACAAATAAGTTTAACAGAATAAATACTGATAAAGGTGATCCTTTGAGAGCAACAAACACAATTAAGAGAATAAAGCAGCAGACTTCGTTTTGCTTTTCGTCTATACCAGCCTTGAAAATCTTGCACTGAGTGATATGCGTCGAAACAACATTATATTCAGTAGATTGCACTGGAGTAGAAAGGTCAAGCATGAAATGCAGCATTCACAGAACACAGTCAATGAAAGGCACGCACGCAGAATATACAACAAATAAAATAGAAGCAACTTATGCGACACCAAAAACATACAAGGGTTGACAGTATGGGTACTCCGCTGGAATTGTCAATGGGGCAAAAGGGCCACCACGGGTTAAACCAAATTCTAGATTCTAGAGTGCACCAAACATCACACGTTTAAACGGTATAGTGTAAATAAAGAAATCACCCCATGTTATATCCTCTAACAAACAATTGATGTGAATAGGGTTTATAAACTTGTCTTCGTCTGCTTTTAACAGTATTGGACGATGCAAAATATATCAATACATTACTTAAAAAGGCAATTACCACATCAAACCTACAGACAGGCTTTTCCACAAATGGATAAAGCAAGTAAATCTACTCCAGACGTGTCTATATTTGAATGATTAAAGTGTATCTTTAGGGACATTGAAACGTAAGTCTCAGTCAGTTTGCGAGATCAGAGAGGCTACACACGAACGTGAACATATTGCATAATTCATCTGCGTTTGTTATCTTATGGAGAAAATACAAAGCTACGGTAACAGTAATCAATGTGTAGATTTCAAATACACAAACTCGCAATGGTAATTTACATCTAATTTCAGATTTTCCATAATGGATTGGTTCCATTCTGTTGTTGAAATACGCTTCAAGTATCCAATTATAGCAGCATGGTACGGCATAATATGCATTTTCCTGTCCATTAGAAAAAACATACTTTCAGAATTTCAGAGTTGTAAATTTGAGAAATATCGGAACTTGCATAAAATTTGAATTTGATGTGCACACACTCGTTGTATAAATTAATATTAACTGAAAACAATTTAGCATAACTGCTGTTGTAAAAGTTTGCGAATAATTGATGAACAGGCCCGTAGCCAGCCCTGCAATTTAAACGAAGCGGGATCTGCACGACAACCGGACATATGTTGACTTGTACATGCGAATTCCTGCCTTTCAGAGCATTACTTCCGGGTCCAGATTTTTTTCAGTTTAAAGCTACAGAGTCACTATTTTAACTGATAACTGGTATTTTAACTGATAATAAATCATGAAAATGAATGAGTCACGTGTGAAGTAGTTTCAAATCGACGAACACCTTTAAGGCAGAAATGGATGCGTAACATATCACATTTTTATTTAGCTTTTGTACAGGTAACATCGAAAAATATATGGCTTCAGAATATATGTGATTAAAACAAACTACTTGCCCGGAACGGGATTTGAACCACAGACGTTGCGCTTGTAAGTTAACGGCGGTACGTTTAACCACTAGACCACGGCTATTTATTGGTATATTCTAGCATTATTAACACTAAAATGGCATAACGTAATAACTAGCGTGCACAAAAACTTATCAAACGCTAAATAACTAGTCTAGATATGGTTGTTTTGAGGCGGAATATAAGTTATTTTGCCTCATAATAAATGGTAGCTTGCATACCATTTTATCAAGAAGCGTTATAGCTCAGTGGAAAGAGCACTTGACTTGAAAACAGAAGGTCGTGTGTTCGAGTCCCGAAAGAAGCAATTTCTTTTCTTTTGTAAATCATAATATTACCTGTGTACAGGAAATATGTGCACTGGTTGATGCCTATACAATAAATGATGTCCTGCCTTATATTTGCTCTCTTAAATACCCGATTTCAACATGAGCCGGTGAACATGAAGTTACAGATAAAGACAGCTACATATTATATTGCTATCGCACTGTAGTATCACGCAATAGATGCGTAGCGTTATATACCATCCCGTTTCATTATACCGACACCGGGACGTCAAGTTATATCAATACCCGTAACTTCTTTTACGTCTCACAATACAGTTAATTTTACATTGCTCTACATATGTACCAGGACACTTCTGGACCACTGTAGAACTTCCTGAATTTTCTTAAAAATATTTTATTTTTGAAACTTGACGTCTCGAATTGAATGTGTCCATACAAGTGCATCTCTCCCCGGTATTAGATTCTCAGATCTGGGCTCAGAAACATTCAGGCATAACCAAACCTGTATGAAATCATGAATTTGTCCCATTCTTGTCACCTGCAAAATAAGAGAAACTATTTGCACATTTTAAGAAATAAACAAGAACAGATTAACACAGATCTTTTTTTAAGCGCCAGAAAGTTTCTACCGTGACTACCGTGACTGGCAAGGGAAATAACTGTTTAGTGAGACCTATAATCTGAAAGTCACTCATGGTAGATATTACTACCATTACGCAAGACGTCTGCTCAATCAAAATGCGGCTGCTGCGATTGCAATACGAGCATAACAGAACCCATAATAACATTAACGTTTCAAACTGCTTATCGAATTTGAGTTTGTAGATATCAACACGCTAGTTTGTAGACATACATACAATCACAGATACCGGTTTAAAAAAAAAAAAAGTCTTATATTCTATTAAATACAGTATTTAATAGAATATAAGACTTTTTTTTTTTTTTTATAAGACTTTTTTTTTTTTTTTTTTAAACCGGTATCTGTGCATACAATGGTTTGTAGATGTGGAAACCCATATTTGACCAATCATTTTGCTTTTAAAACATTTATACTCCATAACACTGTATACTACCTGTCTACACAATGCACGCGACTTTCAAGTGAACACATCGAGTTTACGACGTGGAAATCTGAATTTGATGTTATCAGGCGGTTTATACGGTAAGAACTTATCTACTTTACTGCCTTATATTTCATCAAAATACATTTGTTGGATCAGTTCAATTGTATTTCAATACGTTTCTTACAGATGTTTGCTTCACAACTAAATTTTAAAGCCAAAATAAATATTTTGTCTGATTTGGTTTTTAAATGTTAACAGAGTGTGTGTTGAAGTTAACCGCCAGTTTTTCAATGTAAATGTTGATGTGGTTAGTCTTATATTAGCGCATTTTCTTATAGGATACATATTAACATTTTGCTCACCTCTTCCTTATGTTCAATGTCACAGTCGGAAAAAATAAGTTTTTATTCGTTGTATAACATCTTAACGAAAATTGTCAGTGTATATAATGTGTTGCTTTACCGTTTGCCGATTCATCTGGTCATGTTCTGTCTGGTGGTTAATTTATTGTGTTAAGCTCAACCATTTGCTCTATAAATACTTCATATTTCATGGAGATATAAACTAAAGACATTAACGGTCGCCTTTATATTACTTGTTTAAAATAATGTGTGTTAACGTTCTGAAATCGTGTTTATTAATAGTTAATGTTTGAGAAATATCAAAGCTAACCGGATGTCGTAACCGCCAACCCAGATGGCGCCGCCCACTGAATACAAATGTTCGATAAAAGTTCAAAAAATAAATACTGACCACATATTGCCTGTGAATTTCGCCGTGCAACTTCTGCTCCGAACAAAGCAACTATCAAGCAATCCCGGCCAATACTAGAAGACAATGGATTTTATAGCAAACGTTACGCCCAAACAATTATTTCCCAGTTCATTCCGTGACACACGTGGCTAAATTCGCAGTATTAAATCTACACGAAAGGACCCTTAAACAACTGTACTCTTTAAAGAGATAGACCTATACTTTTACAGGCATTAGCACAAAACTAAACTTATTAAACGGCCCTTCCGGACGCCCTCTGCGGCCACTTAAAATGTGCATGCTTTTACGTGTTACTTGAATATATCATGGACATTGTGACATTTTGTGACAATCGAATTATTTCTTAAACCAAATGTGTTCGGAATTCAGTATATCATTCAGTATATCATTCAGTCAGTATATCATTCCACTTTCCCAAATTATTACAATATTTATAATTAACCCCAAATAAGGTAACTATGTTACAGTAGTAGTAGTAGTAGTAGTAGTAGTAATAGTAATAGTAGCAGTAGTAGTAGTAGTAGTAGTACTGGTAGTGGTAGTGGTAGTGGTAGTGGTAGTGGTAGTGGTAGTAGTAGTAGTAGTCGTAGTAGTAGTAGTAGTAGTAGTAGTAGTAGTAGTCGTAGTAGTAGTAGCAGTAACAGCAGTAGTAGTAGTAGTCGTAGTAGTAGTAGTAATAGTAGTAGTAGTAGTAGTAGTAGTAGTACATGTAGTAGTAGTAGTAGTCGTAGTAGTAGTAGTAGTAGTCGTAGTAGTCGTAGTAGTCGTAGTAGTCGTAGTAGTAGTAATAGTAGTAGTTGTAGTAGTAGTAGTAGAGGTAGTGGTAGTGGTAGTGGTAGTTGTAGCAGTAGTCGTAGTCTTAGTAGTAGTAGTAGTCGTAGTCGTAGTGGTAGTGGTAGTGGTAGTGGTAGTAGTAGTAGTAGTAGTAGTAGTAGTAGTGGTAGAGGTAATGGTAGTGGTAGTGGTAGTGGTAGTGGTAGTGGTATTGGTAGGAGTAGTCGTAGTAGTAGAGGTAGTGGTAGTGGTAGTGGTAGTAGTAGTAGTAGTCGTAGTGGTAGTGGTAGAGGTAGTGGTAGTGGTAGTGGTAGTGGTAGTAGTAGTAGTAGTCGTAGTCGTAGTGGTAGTGGTAGTGGTAGTAGTAGTAGTAGTGGTAGTGGTAGTGGTAGTGGTAGTAGTAGTCGTAGTGATAGTGGTAGTGGTAGTAGTAGTAGTAGTAGTAGTAGAGGTAGTGGTAGTGGTAGTGGTAGTAGTAGTAGTAGAGGTAGTGGTAGTGGTAGTAGTAGTAGTCGTAGTGGTAGTGGTAGTAGTAGTCGTAGTCGTAGTAGTAGTAGTAGAGGTAGTGATAGTTGTAGTAGTAGTAGTAGTAGTAGTAGTAGTAGTAGTAGTAGTAGCAGTGGCAGTGGCAGTGGCAGTAGTAGTCGTAGTCGTAGTAGTAGTAGTAGTAGGGGTAGTACATTATTTATTCACTTCCACTCTAGCGTTTGTTTAGTGCTGTGCGGCGGCTGTATTTACTATTAAACGAGTTTACACACATGATATGATGCAATCTCTTGCGTCACACAACGTCAGAAAACGCGCATGAACCTAAGTCAATGACGTCATAGACGTGAAATGCTATCACTAATGGTTTACCGAAAATATAACATTGTGTGTGAATACCCTCCCTGACCTTAAGTTACGTGATAAAGTAAGTAATTGAATTGTGGAGTCTGCACGTAGCGAACTGGAATAGAATAACATTAGATTAGTGACACACTTAACATTTCGTACTGATTGATGAAACCAGAGATGTGTTGAAATACTGATGCTTGTGTGAATAATAGATTGCACGGTGAATTTTAAATTCGTCTTATCAATCTTGATTTGAAGGATGTAGCTAATTTGATAATGAATAATAATTGAACTGATTTAAACCTATATAATTCAATATAGGGCATCAGTTTACGTGTTATTATTATCCAAAATCAACTTGGTTCAATTTAATTAGCATACCAGGAAAATAACAAACACAACACAGAAATTCTAGAAGTCAAATCTTATGTCACGCCTGTAATGATAGTTTGATCAAGCTTGATAAAGCTGTATTTAGAAAGATGAAAATATAAAATTTGGAAATCGTCGAACAAGATAAATACAAAAATGGTGTCTATAATATCGGGCTCAGCAAACCGTAACCTATAATCCTCCTTTGCATTGACACATTGCACTGTAACACTCATTTGACACATTGCACTCTGACACTCCTTTGACGCATTGCACTGTGACACTCCTTTGACGCATTGCACTGTGACACTCCTCTGACACATTGCACTCTGACACTCCTTTGACACATTGCACTGTGACACTCCTTTGACACATTGCACTTTGACACTCCTTTGACACATTGCACTGTGACACTCCTTTGACACATTGCACTCTGACACTCCTTTGACACATGGCACTGTGACACTCCTTTGACACATGGTGGGGCGTCCGTGGCTGAGTGGTTAACGTCTCTGACTTGAAATCACTTGCCCCTCACCGTTGTAGGTTCGATCCCTCAGGGGCCTAGGAATTTTTATGTGAGGAAGCTATCCAGCTGGCTTGCGGAACGTCGGTGGTTCTACCCAGGTGCCCGCCCGTTCACGAAAATTGCCCGGAGGGGCACCTGGGGTCTTCCTTCACCACTGGAAGCTGGAAAGTCGCCATATGACCGTAGCTGTTGGTGCGACTATAAAATCCAATTCAATTCAATTTGACACATTGTACTGTGACACTCCTTTGACACATTGCACTGTGACACTCCTTTGACACATTGCACTGTGACACTCCTTTGACACATTGCACTCTGACACTCCTTTCTGAAATAGAAAAAGATATGGGTTTAATTTTATTAGATACTGGGACCATACGCCGTACGACATGAGGAAGCAAATAACGCCATGTCCACCGCCGTATGCATGCCATATTCGGGATGGTTAAAATTGTGTACTATTGATTTTATGAATATTGGGTTCTGCTCAACCCGAGGCTAGAGGGCGTGAGCGGTAGCTAGCATATTTCACTACCGCTCATGAACAGTCTCAATCAAACTGAGACTGCAATATTTCGTATGTGTCGTGCTCGGCCGTTTCCAATGGTCCATTATCATACTCTTTTTTAGGGCTAACCGACATATAAATATGTCACTGAATACAAGTATTCACTACAGATGCTCTAATGAAAAAGAAGTTAATTTTAACTTTATGACGTAGGCTCTAACAAATATAGTTATTTAAAACACATATAATATGTATATATAATTGCGAATACATTTCGCGTAATTTCGACATAACATTAGCCATAGTATATACAAGGCTTTAAAACTTACTTTCTATCATCGTGAGTTCATCACCAGATACATAGGCAGATGTCACTAAATACTTTATTGACACCTACCGTTATCTGGATGACATCCTTGACATTGACAACTCTTTCTTTTATACTATGGTTAAGGTATCATTCCTAAAGAACGTCAACTTACCAAAGTTAATAATTTTATTCATCTTTTTTGTTCTTTTTTCTGTGTGTGTTTGTGGTTGACTGTCGTCCTTGAATCTGCTTTTCCTGATCGATTTTTATATCTATATTCACCTAATATGTCTGATACTATCTGATACTGTCGCTTTCTCTCCTCATTTTACACCTCTCTATTGAAACAATAGGAAAAGGTATTGTTAATTATTACCACTTAGAGGATATCATCATCAGGACTACCTTTACCATATACTTCGAAAAGGCTTTGCAACGTTTTATAACCATAGTGACCTTGATACTTTTAAAATATAAAATTAATTGAAGAACTCTTCTTCGACAAGGACTGCCACAACCTAGGTGCAATGGTGAACTGAACTTCAAACTTAGTAAGATCCTTTGGCTTCATCACTTTCATATATTCCTCTATGATTGCGCGATGACCAGACAGTTTGTGAACCCTGTGGTGACGTTTCCTGAAAGGACGTTAACCTTTGATGTTTGTCTTCAATCTCGTCTTGTCGTGCCCTTAATAGTTTATTCTCTTGTTGCTCTGGCTTCTGTCAAGTCACTGATTACTTGCTTTATGGAATTATAAGCTTTATATAATATATATTTATATATATCTGACCAACTTTGTGGTGTACTTATTGCCTTGTATGGCTGCGTTATTTGTTAGAGTTAATAGCCTGGCGAGAATTCATGATTTACATTGTCCCGTCATGGAAGACATTAAACTTGACTTGTAATGACCCTTTTAAATGTTTTATGTTTGTCTCTTGCTGTGCCTTTTCGTGCAATTGTCTTTTGTTTCGGTTGACTGTTTCTGAGAATGTTACATTTCCCGTTCGACTTTTATATTATAAAACTATTATTAAAATATAATAAAAGCACATGACTTACTATTCTGTGATATTGCTTCAGTCATTCGAGGTCATATGACACGACTTGCGACTATACTTAAACTGAGACTAGAACTCATACATGTGATTCGGTCGCGGGTGAAGTAGTCCAATCGTTTTATTTAGCCTTTACCACTGGTAACGTCGATAAATATACGGTTTCCGATTATATTCATGATACAAAATCGTTGCTCAGTATTAATACTATATTATGTTCATCTTTTTATCAAGTTTATCATGTTATAATCAGTTAAACCAAATACTAAACAAAGTCAAATAAGATATTACTCCTTCAATACATATTACGATCTAAAATAAAGGCTCACGACTATCGTTTAAAGTAACAACAGCCACATTTTACAACATATGTATACCGTTTCTAAACCTACTGACGACGAGCTTTATATATAACTTACATATTTTGAGAATCCAAAATATATAGACACAATATAAACGGCTTTAACAAGCCACACCAAATACAGATAAAAATATCGGACATTGAAAGTAGCACTCAAGGACGACAGTCAACCACAAAACACAAAAACAAACACGCAAACAGACAAACGAGAAGGCAAAAGTAATAAAAAATGCAAACGACATCACAAACACAAAAGGGTTGACAATAGGGCTACCGCCTTGGAACGGACAGTGGCAACAAAGGCCACTGGGGGTTTAAACCAGTTCTAGGGTGCACCAAACCTCACATTTACCCTACTGTCATCCCATTAAAACAGGACAGTGTAAATAAAGAAATCCCCGCCATGATCTAATCTCTAACCAACAAGGAAGCATCAATAGGCAATATAAGTAAAACACAAATATGCTCGTGTAAATATAATACAAAAAAACAATAGCCTAGAAAGCCACAATGAAGGTACTCAGTGACTTGGCAGAAGCTAGAGCAACAAGAGAAATATACCATTAAGGGCACGACAGGAAAGATCATAGACAAACACCAAACGCCACCGTCCCAATGGGCTTTAGGTAGGCGTCATCATATGGTCCACAGCCTGTCCGGTCATCGTACAATTAAAGGGGAAAGCATAGTGGGGAACTGTAAAAGGGTCCACCACCAAGCATGCAGTACGTTGCAAAATGATAGGGTCATAACCTCTTTTGATAAACGTTTTAACAAGTTTAACAAAGATAGTATAAAAGTGATCATGACCAAGCATCTTACGAAGTTTATAAATCACATCACCATAGAAGTCAGGTTGTGATAGTCCTTGTCGCAGAAGAGTACTTAAATTTATTTTTATATTTGGAAAGAAGATCAGGGTTACGACAATAACATTTTGCAAAGGTTTTACTAAGTTTATGGTAACGGTAACCCTGATTGAGTAGCATTTTAGTTATACAAAAATTACGAATATTAAAGTCCTCAACTCGAGAACAAGCTCTTTAAAAACGAATAAGTTGAGACACATATACCCCAGAAGATGTTGCTCGGGGAACATCCCCATTCAAGTGGGGGTAATTAACAATGTCAGAATTAAAATTATCTCTCTTGTCATAGATTTTGCTAATTATTTGACCATTTTCAATCGTGAGATCTAACTCAAGAAAAGAAGCGTTATTATCAGATATATTAGCTTTATTAAGCTGAAGTTCTTTAGGATAAATATTATCAACCATAGTTGGAAAGAAATGGTTGTCAATGTTCAGTATGTCATCCAGATACCGAGAGGTGTCATTAAAAGCTTCAATAACATCTGCCTGGGTATCTGGTGAAAGACTGAACATGAAATCCCTTTCATAGCAAAATAAAAACAAAACTGCGACAAGTGGTGCACAGTTCGTACCCATAGGGATACCAACAATTTGTCTATAAACGGTGGTACCACACCTGACGAAAATAGTATCCAATAGGAAGATGAGTGCTTCACAAACTTCATAGCAAGTCCACATAGTATAATTGTCTATACTGCTGTTAGTAAATAACGCTTTAATATTATTACATGCCAAAAATGTAGTATTTTCAAAGCCGAAACTGAAGAGTTACCAATTCATAATTCATGTTACGCATATTCAATCACGGATATTTTAAGTACCAGCGGAAAAGCATATACTTTTAATCTGCACATACTCATTATATGACCTGAACACCTGCATAGAGTTTTGATAAACGGATTTTATTACATTTCTATAGGTGAATGATTGGGATTTCTCAGTGAAAGGATATTCATAATCGCTAAATATTAATAACTAACTCCGAACACAAAAATAACTACCTGCGACGTTGAGTTATGACGTCAATAACGTGTTGGTGACGTCGACCTCATCCGCCGTTAACGCTAAATAAAGCGATTAATTCTGGTTAAAATCACACATAATCTTATTAAAAATGTAATAAACAGATTATTTAACTGTTGTGATTGATTATATGGAAATCCTTCACTCGATGGTAGGCGTGTTTTGTTTTTCACTCACTCGCATACGCTCCTTCGTGAAAAGAACCGTCTCGTGAAGGATTTCCCTATAATCGATCCCAGCAGTTAGATAATCTATAATGTAATTTTACCGTTTTTATAGCGGTTAGTTTCTTTAAATAAGGTCCGCAATGTATGTTTGAAAACGTTTTTTAAAACATGAAAAATTAAAAAAATGCCATATGTAACGTTCCGGATCGAAAACACGAACACAGGTATGTCGACAATTCGAAAAGTAAATGTAGCATTTATAAAACACAGTCAACCATATACAGATATAAATATCGAACAGGAAAAGTAGCATTCAAGAACGACAATCAACCCCAAACATACAGAACAAAAACACTTTAAAAAATGAATAAAAGGCCAAATAAGACATCACAAACACACAAGGATTGACAATAGGGCTACAGCCTTGGAACGGTCAGTAGCAAAAAATGTCGCTGGGAGTTTGAACCAGGTTCTAGAGTGCATAAACCCTCACACTTACCCTTCTCTCATCCCAATAAAACGGGACAGTGTAAATAAAGAAATCCCAACCCTGAACTATTCGCTTACCGACAAGGCAGTATTAATAGGCAATATAAGTAAAAACACGCCTACAATGCAAAAGACAATTACAAAGAAACATAAAACACAGTCTACGACACCTCAAACATAGACGGGTTGATAACAGGGCTTCCGACTTGAAACGGTTAGTGGCAAAACAAACTCTATGGATTCACGCTAGGTTCTAGGGTGCACTAAACCTCACTCTTACCCTATTGCCATTCCAGTAAAACGGGACATGTCATATACATAGTTTCCGCCAGGCTATATTACAAACTTGTCGGAATTAATAAGAACGTTTAAAAGAATATGCGATGCCCCAATGCTAATAATCTTTAACACAAATAGTAATAATTTGAAAGATCGAATTTAGTAAATAGATAATACAAAGTATTCCGAATATAATCTGGATGAGATATCTGTATTTACACTATATAACCTGGATGAGATATCTGTATTTACACTATATAACCTTGATGAGATATCTGTATTTACACTATATAACCTGGATGAGATATCTGTATTTACACTATACAACCTTTATGAGATATCTATATTTACACTGTATAACCTGCATGAGATATCTGTATTTACCCTATATAACCTGGATGAGATATCTGTATTTACACTAGATAACCTGGATGAGATATCTGTATTTACACTATATAACCTGGATGAGATATCTGTATTTACACTATCCCGCCTTATATTCTGATGACAATTGGGTATGAGTGAGGTTTGGTGCACTCTAGAACCTGGTTTAAGTCCTGACCTTTTCAAGGCGGTAGCCCTATAGTCAACTCGTTTGTGAGGTAACACGAGTTGCGTATTACCGTTGTAATTCGTATTTATACGTGGTTTTGGTCGGCTGCCAGTGTGTTCTGTAAACACTATATTTCATATCCAGTATTTTACATAAGTTTTATTTGAATAACAGCGATTGATGCACGTTCGTATGCTGCAGTCTACCGACGAATCGATTTTGCTGTATGAAAGATACAATTTATAAAAAAGAGATAAACCATGTTGAGGCCTCATTCGTCTTGTTTATGGGAAATGTCACAGTGCGCACCCGCATGCGTTAATTAATCCCATTATTTGAAATTAGTTTTTTTGACGTTTAGGTTTGATCCAATCTTGTAATTGCAGTATATTCCAATATTAAACCGGTGCATCCAGTTGAATAAGGATTGTAGTTTACATATCCCATACATACATGAATGGGAGACGTTAATATATATGAGTTGCATGAGGAGCATTCATGCTAGTATTTTTCAGAAATTAACCCTTAACCCCAACATACACATAACTGACTTTCTTTCTTTGAATTAAGACCATTCCATTTATGAGACAAAGGGGTGTTTGGGGGAATGATTGATCAGCAGAAGGACATTGTAAAACCTGATCAGCCTGCGAGTTTTACAATGGATGCAAAGGCTGCTATAGTTGTGCTTAGCAGGTTAAGGGTTAAACACACTACTGAAGTAGACATACAAGTCGAACGGTAAATGTAGCACTATCAACCAAAACACACATAGAAACAAACAACAGTTAAAGGATAAATAAAAGGTACGGCATGTGACATAACACACATAAAATATTTGAACAATGGGCTACCGTCTTGGAACGGTCAGTGTCATACTGGCCTCAGAGGTGGGGGTTAAACCAGGTACAATCGTGCACAGATCCTCGCTCTTACCATATTCATCACAATAAAACTGGACATGGCAAATTACACATTGTGTAATTTAGGAATCCCGTGAACAATGTTGAATATTATTTTCGTTTACCACAGACTTGAAAGCAAGCAGTGTCCTGAGTTATATGCGCGGAAACATCATCATCAGTAGATTGACATCATACACAATGATAACACTATTAGAACAATGAGAGCTCTTACCAGCGTACCATAAAAACAACCTATTGAGTATGTACGTCATGTATCAAATTAAATATTCCTGCATGTGTAATGCACATTTCATATCTAACCCGTTTAAATACATACTGAAACGGGGATTCCTTGGAACCATCAACACAAACAATAACAAAAAGTAACAGACTTCGGTCAATGACTAGCACCTAGTACAGGCTTAAAGAAATATAAAAAAAATCGGAGAAGGAAAGTAGCATTCAAGGAGGACAGTCAACCACAAAACACAGAAACAAACACGCAAACAGACAAACAAGAAGGCAAAAGTAATAATAAATACAAATGACATCACAAACACAAAAGGGTTGACAATAGGGCTACTTTGAATGCTACTTTCCCTGTCCGATCTTTTTATATTTCTTTGCAATAGGAAAGACACCTAATTTTCTTTTTGGCCTAAATAAAGTTTTCTTTTAAAAGGAACGGCTTGCCTTGTTAGGTAACTATAATGAGGAGGTGTGAGCAAAAGGGGCATCTCATAACATAATTAGTTTCAATACCGTTAATATACCAACATTTCGCTAATAAGAGCATAACAGAATAAGACTCGATCTTGTAATATCAATAACTGTGACACCTACGTGTCAAACCTTTCCAATAGTGGACCCGTCCATGGTCGAATCAGTAGACTGCTTCTCATGTCCCGGTTCACTCAAACAAGCCTTACCCTTGTTTAAACCCCAGCGGCCTTTTTTTCCACTCACCGTACCAAGGCGGTAGCCCTATTGTCACCCCTTTTGTGTTTGTGATTGTCCTTGAATGCTGCTTTTCCAGTTCGATTTTATATCTATATTAGATGTGGAGCAGTCTATTGTATCAGCTGTGTATGTGGAAATATGTACATTTAGATTATATTATACAATCCTACATATATGCCCAGAATAGATATTTTCCCTTTTCTGTGCTCAGCATGAGGTCTAATACTTATGAGTTAACTGACGCCTGACCATTATTTACTGCTTCACATGTTACCAGTTTACAACCAGTACTGTACTGCAGGTCATTGTGGTCAATCATATCTTATCAAGCAATACAGGAAATCGTGAGATTTATTCAATCATTAAAATTAGCACCTCAATTTATTATAGAAGAAGAAGAAGACATTTTATTGACATAAATAGTTTTTCAAATGCACATTTACAAATATAATTAAACACATTGACAAGATTAATACAATTTCACCTATTTTTAAAATATTGTGGGAAAAAATACAGATAACACGAATGAAAAAAAAAATGCACACACTCACATATATATATATATATATATATATATATCGTGGGGATGAATAAGCTTATGAGTTATTTGTCATGGTACTTCTTACATGTCTTAAAGAGAATGTTTCTGATCTGTATTAATTTTGCTAAACTTAATAACTTCATTTTTGTTTGATGACTAAAGAAGAGCAATACATTTAAACATGCTTGGACTTTGTAAGTAATATCGTTTGACATATTTACTTCTGATTGTATTATAAGCAGGGCATATTAAGGTAAAATGGAACTCGTCCTCAATATCGTTAGTGTTACATATTTGACAATCCGTTCATGTCTTTCTCGCGAGAATACCTCTCTATTTCGATCCTTAAACTATGAGCGGACAAACGTAATCTGTTTAATACACTGCGATCGCGCCTTGTATGCAATAAATCTAAATAGTTATCGTAATCAAAATGATGCTTTACAGATTTGTACAGCGTCAATACTCGATTAGTTTCCAGGTCGGATGACCAGTTTTGAATATAACTATTTATCAGTCGTTGCTTGAATATATTTACAAAGTGTATGGGATTTAATGATGTGGGGTCAAGCCAAGCGTACATAAAACCACTAATATTCAGTTATGACTTGATATTTGAAACGCACTTATTTAATCCCCGTTCACAGTCGGTTTTGCGCTTTCATATATACATGCTTTATAATTACATTATCAGTTGTGACCGCTCTTAGCCAGTATTTAATGATATTAACATGTCTACTTATATATCATGGATATCGGCCTAATTCCCCATACACACCCGCATTACTTGTCGATAATTTTCCACAAAGTACTTGTTTACAATATTTTAAATATAACCTTTCATTTTCCTTGGATTTAGTAAATCCCCACACTTGACTGCCGTAATTAAGAATATACCCTACAAAAGCATCAAACAATTGTACATAAAGCTGTTTTCGAATTTAACTCGTATTTCTTAATATTTATGAATAAATGGTTCATAGCTTTAAGCGTTTTACCGCATAATGCTTGATGGTTAAGGTAAACGACCCTGTATAGTTAAACACGAATCCTAAGTAGTTAAAATCATCGACTGTGGTACTGACCACTTCGAGCATGGTACCGTTATCAGACCAATTTTCGGTAACTCTGATCATTCCTCTTTTTCGAAAAACCACCACTTTAGACGTATCAATATTTACCTCTAGACCCCATGTTTCACAATAGTTATAGAAGTTATTTAAACTACTTTGAACATATTCTAATTGCCTCATTTTGACTTTGAAACTGCTTGCATATAATTAAATAAAAAAATTGTAACAATTTTCTTTAATATTCGACCAAATTCTTTAATATATGTTTGGTGAAATATTATCGAAAGTTATTACTATGTAAAAACAATTTGCTTTGATTAATATTAGTGATTGCAAATATGCAAGTTATTTTGAAAACTAACGAGAGACGCCCTAAGTTTAAAAACAACCAAGATTGCCGTGTGTCAGTTTAAATATAAACAAAAACATACTATTTTGGATGTTATTTCATGCTTTGCATACGGTTAACCAGTCTCTACTATTATTTGTTCAAAACTAGTTTGTAAGGTGTTTTCCCCATATTTATTGGGATTGATGTTCTCTTTTACTTTTAGGTAAAGAACATTTATTTATTATATATATTTAATTACACCAGTTATTAGGCTTTTCTGGTTTGGAATGACTATTGCCCTGTGTGTGTTTTCCTGTGTTCTTAACTGTAAAAAAGGAAAACCATTTTTTTCTGAAATGATAAAAGTAAATGTTTTAGATAGTTGAATCTGAGTAGGACATGCATATTTTTTAATTTACTTAGCTTTACTAACGTTATTTAAAAAATAGAACATTACTGTAAGAAATGTTTTTATTTGAATTTAAAATGTAATACAACAGTGAATATTTCATATATTTCAAAACTGACTGCATATAAAGTAAATACAGAAAAAGTATGTGGGATTCATTGAAACCAGTGATTAAAGGGATTGTTGCGACACAGCTAAACACTCGTTATTATTGAGAGTTCTGAAAACTTGGAAAAGGGTGAAACAATTATCAAAATCGGATAATAAACAAAGAACGGGTATGGAAGCCGCCATATTGAGAGCTATGACATCAAAGTTCTAAATGACGTATAATTATTGTATTCTGTTTCAATTGAAAACAAATATACTAATAGATACACAACGAAGGACATTCAACATACAAATTTACATCTGTTTATGAGCACAACCACTGAACAATGATGGAAGATATATATTAAAGAAATTAGCATAAATGTGTCCACAAACGTGTCAATCCTATCTCCAGAACTGGACCATTCCTTGGCTGGAAAACTTACACAACCGAAACAAGCATCTATCTGTGTAGAAAAAGAACAAGCGCCAGTCGGTATATAATCATAACTATGATCAGATTGGTTGCTTTACCAAATTGATGCGTAGAAGAAGCGAGCATCGTGGGTCAGAGAACCAGACTAAACGGAAACAAACGTCTACTTGTGTAGAAGAAGCGGTTACTTCCGCTGAAAACCCGAAAGGAGTACATAGGCTAGCACCCGAAGGTGCAGGCCAACAAGGCTAGTGTGAATGCCAATACCTACTGAAAAGAGGCTCCCTGATAAGCAGCAAGCACAAACAAGGGTGAAAAGTGGCAAACTCGTTTGTCTGGATTTCCCTTCGTCATGTCCTCTGCAAGATAAGCTGACCAGGTGCATATCATGATCTGAAACAGTAGTTTAAGAAACAATCTTGTAATGTGTGTACAAACGTAATGGGAGATAGCAGTCACCTGCAAATTACCTTCCTTCTAGCCTTGTCCGTACTCTCCATTACTAACGATCATGTCATTGTATGTGATCTCCTTTGTGTTCATTGTTCAATTAGACGGTGTGCATTTTTAATAGTAAGTATTGCCTAAATAATATGACTTTCAAAATAATGACTTTAAAGTGTATTTAAAAGTGATTTTTTCTTCACAAATAGTTAAAACATTTAAACAAATATTGAAATAACAATACTTTAGCTATGGTTTATAATAGAGTATTGAAATGCATACTGATAGAGTAAACATCAATAAACACAGAGTTGAACCAATTTGTTGGACCTGGTTAGCTAACACCAACAGAGACACATTTCTACCATTCCTCATTAAGCATGTACGTTAAATAAATATTGATGCATATACTCTATGATATGGGAGCACTTTATTTCAAAATCCTA
Organism: Cyrtodaria siliqua; assembly: GCA_037043455.1. NCBI lineage: Eukaryota > Metazoa > Mollusca > Bivalvia > Adapedonta > Hiatellidae > Cyrtodaria > Cyrtodaria siliqua. The sequence goes on along the minus strand of JAWPHD010001704.1, from coordinate 154,380 downwards.
TGTGATCAGAAAATATATACATTTTTTCAACAGACGTAGCAAGATTCGTACATACATGTATAATACATATCAGATGCAAACGGATATACAAAGTTACACCGTTTACTTCTTACTTGAGAACGAAGAATAAACAAACAAACAATCAGCATGTAACATAAACAATACAAACCAAAACAAAAAATATATAGTAAAAATTGCGACATACATGCACATGTCTCAATTTTCAATTCAGAATTCACGGAGAAGATGACTTAACATGTAGAGATATATTAATGTGTTGGTTGTTGTACAATAGATAACCATATTCTTGCTATGCACATATAAGCACATAAACGTCCAGTTCAAACAGGATCAAGATTTTCAAACGTGGCTTACCACCACATCACACAATTTGGCAAAATTAGACGCAATACTACAATTGAATCATGGAAATACAACTAATTAAGACATATAATTTCAAATACATCAGATCAATTCATTGTTAAAGTTTTTCTTATTTCAAATGATTTAACAAAATACACACTCAGATTTTTAGTTTCCTTTTCATTTTTGCTGTAAAAAGTTCTTTTAATTTGAACATGCTCATGTCGATTCCAAAAATACATTTTAATATACATTTTTGCGAATATTTTTAAAATGATCGCATTCTAAAATGAAATGAAATTCGTCTTCAATTTTGTTACAGAGGATACATATTCTATCTTCTAATGGTATACTTCTAGGTCTATGCCACCTACCAGTCTCTACAGCAAGGCTTAATCTGGCCATCCCTATTCTAATTTTGCATATGTCTACGCAATTAAGAAATAATTTAAAATTAAAACTAACAAAACAAGCATTAAAACAAACAAATATTACAACGTTAATAGGAAGCAAGGCATGCGAGGTCACAAGACACACACACGGGTTGACAATAGTGCTACCGCCTTGGAACAGTCAGTCACAAATACGACACTCGTAACCCTAACCCTTACCCTTATAAAATGCTAATGACACATTTCCCAATGCTACTTGGTCATTGAAAAAGCATGGGAAGCTTGAATATTTACAGCCAACACGCTTCATGGCTGATCAACTCAGGTATATAAATTGAGGCCCGCTCTTAGTTTTTTATTTGTATAGCTTTGCTATATTGAGGTAAGAATAGCTTAACAACACTTTGTTATTTACTTTAATGAAGAAATATATGTTCATAGTTTAGCTTTTGAATACAAAACTTATCTGATATTTCTTAATTGTTTTTAGACCAAAAGTCAGAGCACAACACGATAAATATACAACAGTCTTTAATGTGTTATTATGTGTACTGGTCACAAATGCTTTATTGGGTGGGCCTCATAAATTGAATATCACACTTTGCTCATGAAATTGTAGAGTTAACAGTGATTTACAGTTACCTATAGAAATTCTTCCCCACCCACCAAAAAAAATACCCCCCCCCCCCCCCCCCCCCCCCCCCCCCCAAATACAATAGGCTCTAAATATATCATTAATTAACATGTCGCCAGTTGTCAGTCACTTATCCATTTCAACCAATCAAACCAGACATGTCGCCAGTACTTAGATATCTTCGCCCTATTGTTGATGTCGGAGTATATTGACAATAGTTTATATAACATAGTTGCACGTGCTTTATACACGTGCTGTTGTTTGTCGGAGGTATCGTTCTGGTTTGATTGGTTGAAATGGATAAATGATTGACAACTGGCGACATGTTTATTGCTTTCCTAAAAGTCAAAATATACTCTTAATATCATGCCTAAAATTCTATGAAATATCGGGTTGAATCTGGCAACAAATAATTTTGAGGCCCTAAATGGTTGGTCTTTTCTAGATGCGTTCAATGCCATGTCCATAAAACAAGCCAGGAACGCCTTGACACTGGCAACATTTGGGCTTCAATGGGATTGCGATTTTAAAATAAGTCGAAATGGGTCTGACACGTCCACCTGTGTATTGTTTGTCATGTGCGTCAATAACTTACATTAAACATATAATTAAAAATAAAACATGTCAAGATGTCAATATAGTGACCTTTTATATACACGTTTCTGAGTTAGTGGCAGAAAAGGTAGTAAAAGACAAAATCAAGGAATGAACATGCCAGACTAGGGTTTAATGAGTAATGTTTGTCTTTTAATTTGATTTATGATGTAACGTTTCCATCCCTCGTTGATCCTTAGCTACGGCATATTGAACGGTTTTCGGCTTCATAACCAAATACATTTCGCTCGATGATCCCCAAGGACCAGTTAGTAATGCTGTAGAGCTTGGGTATGCATTTTGCTTGAAGTTTTGCATAAAGTTTAAACTCCATAGAGAGACAAACCATCAAAATTTGAGACAATCAAAAAACAAATGCGAGAATATAAGGGCATTATCTAAATCGTTAACTACATTATAATTGGCAATAAAACGGATACAGAGAATATCATGTTAGTGCCTGATAACATCCAGTTTATCGGATGGGGCTGAGAAGAAAATGAAACCCGAGGCAGTGCCGAGGGCTTCATTTGTTTTCGTGCCGAAACTGATAAACTGGATACGATCAGGCACCGACATGATATTCTATTTATCGTGTTGATCGTTTAAAATCATTTAATTTACCTTTTTGCAATTTTCCCTGTTCAAAAATACCTAGACGTTATCAAATATACACTAACCTCATCAAAACAGATGCTGACGTCATTTCTAGTCATGTGAGATAGGAGTTTCCTCATATGCGATAACTATTTCTTGCATACCGGACAAGGAAATCCGTCATTTTACCGGGGGTAGATATTTCCATCTCACCCTAGAGTCGAGATAAAATTCACGCGCAACAATAATGACGTCAATAACGTAAACAGATGCATGACGCCATTGTGTAAAAAAACCATTAAAATGTTAGTTATTGGTGACGTCGATGCACGAAATGTCATTGATATGCAAGAAAAAGAATCCATCATGAGTTTATCCATGTGAGATAGGTAAATCTCACCCTCGGGATCAGAATTGCAACCAGGAACTCGGCAGAGCCTAGTCCCTGTTATCTATCTCACATGGATACTCATGATGGATACTTATAATCTCACATGACATGTGACTTCTTACATGAAACGTCATGACGTCACGATGGTGACCTCGCCTTATTATAGCGTACAATCAAATACAGTCATTGAAGTATGCCTATACTAAGCGCATAATGGGAGAAAAATAATCCATCATGAGTTTATCCATGTGAGACAGGCAACTCTCACGCTCGGAATCAGAATTGCAACCAGGAACTCGGCAGAGCCTCAACCGTGGTTACAATTCTGACCCTCGGGTGAGATTTCCCTATCTCACATGGATACTCATGATCGATTCTTATAATCTCAGGCACCCTGTTTCTTGGAAAAATTATACAGATCGACATGATAAAAGCATATTCGTAACACCCGGTAACACCAGCTCTTATTAATATAGCATCCTCTTGTTACCGACGCCGTGGGTGCCGTCGATGCCGTCGATTACGTAATACGAAATAAACAGAAAACTGACAACAGTTTAATATTATTGCCAGATTTAATGGCAACATTGATCCGTGGAACGAGAGCAGATTTTCAGACCTGTTACTAATGACAATGTCAGGGTGCATTATCCGCGATGAGTTATTAGCTGTCATCGAATATCAGGAATCCACGTTATTAGATTGAATGAGGTTTTGTGGAACAAAACACTGAAGATAAAACTAACGCAGTTTTCTGACTTATGCAACGGATTCTAGAGCCAACAAAGTCAAAGAAATAACCGATTCAATAACGTAAATACGTGCACAAAACTTGATTGGTGGCATATATTTCAATGGAGTAGAGGGCATACTATTAGCCTCGTTTGGGCATGCAACTAGAATGTACAGATTAAAGTGACACTCGTAGCAAAGCTTGTTTAAAGTCACAGATGTGACGTGTCTAGAGTTATGACATTAAGTAGTTTAATTCCACGGTATAATTGTATCCAAAGTTAATAACATGTAGCGATGCCAATAACATGCAGGCACACATATAAACAATGTATATTACACGTATCTCTGAATAATAGAAGAAATGTACACATCAATAAAGTAAATTAATGTCATGAATAACATGAGAATATGAATGCAATTTAACTTTATATGTACATTTATTGGTGATATAAATGTTTTTATGTAAACATAATCTCTACCCGGATACCTGTAAATATACGAGTATAATGATCTATTAATTAATACTTATGTGTCGTTATCAATCTAAAAGTTTATTTGACGCATAAACCGTTATGTGAATTAGCTTCTCAGTTAGAATCACTTCACGTGACGCTTTCGCAAAACACCAGCCAGTTATAAAAACATCCTACATGTGTGCAAATGATTTCACATCGGGACTCATACATTCAGTTTCATGAACAAATTTTAAATCGATCGCTAGCTTCCGTGGCCTTATCGACTATACATGGATATAGATAGATTCATATACATATAATTGTAACATATAATACAAATTCAAAATTTAACATTAGCGAACGTTAACATATATCTATATATATAATGGATCAAGACTATATACATACATCAATACATGTTGATTAAAGATTATTTGACAATTAGACTATATATGAGTTCAGAATTTGAGATAAATACTATTTATATGAATCATATTTTGCTATGTATTACCATATGCATGACTCTTGCCGAAACGAAACACAAGAAGACAAAATGGTGCAATATACCCATAACCTTATATATTAACATGTATCATATTATGACTCTTGCCGAAACGAAACTCAAGATGTAAAAATGGTACAGTTTACTCAGCTTAAATTAGTTAAACATGTATCATATTTATGACTCTTGCCGAAACGAAACTCAAGATGTAAAAATGGTACAGTTTACTCAGCTTAAATTTGTTCATGCCTACTCTCATAATTAATAATATAGACTTATTAAACATAGTAGGAACCAATATTGAAAATATTATTTCATTTTCTATAATAAAACACATAAAATCTAAAGTATTTATGTAGTAATGTATATCTACACAAAATAATTAAAGAATATTCCCAGCATTCAAAACGGAGTCGTAATATCGTCAGCTGCCTGCTGGCATTACTAAAAAAGACACTTATCCATTATGTATTTTAAATACACTTATAGTAATTAATTACACCTTCGTGACAATAAGCTGCATTACTATGTATAATTAAAAATAGTATGAACCTTTTTTATTAATAATGTGTTTGATACGATGGCTTTCCTAGTTATGGGTAGTTCCAAAATCAGCGGGTTCCAACGTTATCATGGTTATATATTGGAACATGAAACGCACAATTTGTTTAACTTGGAACAACTGAAGGATATGGTGTGGAACTACAGCCAAGTTGTCAGTATGGAAACGGATACATTTGTTCCGTAATCTTCCGGCCCGCAATTCCAGGGCTAGTACAATAGGGAAGAGTTCTTTATCCGTTATATGATCATGTTGCAGGCCATTTCCCTGCAAACCACTGACGTTGCAAATAGCTCTCAAAACCGAGATTACAAGCATCGGTGTAAAGGCTGGGAGTTTCAGAGGTATCCCATCGATCTGATAGAAAAACTGACTTGTCATTGAAAGACGCAAATAAAACAACCTGCCTTTCAATCAGTCCTAGCCTCAATTGTGAGCCGGGTTTTTTTCAAACCCAGTCGCCTTAAAAAAGGGCGACGCGGTAGAACCACAGAAAACGCAAAGTTCAGTAGACCAATTAATGACGGAAGCCCCTTTAGTGTAGCTTTCTTACGGTTTTTCATATACATGAACTGTTCCCTTATATTGATAACCTTATCAATTGGCAGCCTAATTTGCAATGACATAGAGTCAATTTCTATACCTACAAATGATAACGTAGCTCTTTTATCACATCAAAGACACCTACTTCAGTTGGTCTAGTATTACTATGGACACGGCAAGATACCACTATTGTTTCGGGACTGCTGATTGGTTGAAAAACGTATAGGATACATTAGAGTAGATGTTGTTCGAAAAAGCAACATTCCGATTGGGATAACATAGCCAAATAATAAGTGATACCAATAAAATGTCAAAATGATAAGTATAAATGTTAACACAACTTTGTTTTGTTTTTTTGCATCTGGGCAATTCTACAGAGAAAAATTATAGCAAATTGTCAGAAATGTGTATTTGATGCGTGTCCGGCATCAAACCGACAGTTGATGAAAGCATTACAAGTCTCTACTATCTGGCTCTTTTTTAAAGTTTGTCTGTGATAATTCTTGAAAGTAAAGTAACCTAAATGGTTCATTTGGACTGTGTTGTGTGTTTAAAGTCTGAATATGTTTAGTTTCATCCTTAACGGAAGTAAAACAGATTTGGTGTGGTGTATTTGTGTTTAATATTACCGTCAAAATGTGTACCCCAAGAAACGCTATAATGTAACCCTTTGGAAAGAGGTCAGACAGCACTATTTATTTTGGGTTTTCGGATTGGCTGAAACAATTATAGGATATATTGGGGTACCCAAATCATAACAAATCCCCATAAAACATCAAAATATTATATTTCCCTCATAAAAACCTGTTCACTTAGGAAACTTTGATTGCAATTAGCATTTATATTGATAACATTGTACTGAGGGCATATTTACAAAAGGTACAATTTATTTACTGCCATGCTAGGGGTGCCTACCTTCAGTGAAATATTAAACGCTGAAAGAATTACATTATCCCCAATTTTTGTCATTTTCATATTTTAGTTCTTTAAGAAAAGTGTTTTTATCAGCCAGTGTGATTTAATGGGTTGAAAGCCAAATGGCTATTAAGTGAGCCTATGGGAAATGCATTAGTGGTATATGACCAAAATAATAACGGTGATGCGTAAGTTATTAGTTCTTGCGTGCAGTTTATCGCAACAAAAAAACAGGTTATGGCATAAAAGTATTAAGATGGCATTATGTGTGCAATAGGGAATGTCTGCTGGGGAATATTGTTCGTGTGTTATCCAATTTGGAACATAAAAATTTGACAGATGTGCGTAACTTGCTCTATCACGCATCTGTAAATCCTTTAGTATAAGGTCTGAAGGGGATTGGGTCAATAAGAGCTTTATTTCTACGATCGTTATCAGCTTTCAGGTAATTTACAAGTGATGCTAGAGTCTATCGTTTTCTGGCTGAGATTTATTTTTGATTTCAGAGAAACTGTCGTATTTTGGTTTCTATGACAACCATTCATCAACCGATTTTTTGAGTGTTATTTATATTTGAAAATCGAAAGGCCTTACAAATGGTACATGCGTTCTTCGTAACAATTTTAAACGTTTCTGAGATATAATTTATCTTGTTATTGTTTTTTACATCTCTTGCTTACCTGTGGCTTACCTTTGACCAGGTGACCTTTCTTACTCAAACTTTATTAAGGTCACATAGTATCACATATATATGAAAACTGATGGCATTACTGGTTCATTTTTTGAAACATATAAATATTGTTCAACATATTAAAATTACACCAGTATGGCCGTCATACTTGATGACGTCATCAATACATTTTATCATGATCGATAGATAGTGGTAAACATTCAAATTGATCATGCAGTAGTTGTATTTGTACGATTTTTTCCAGTTTTTTAGCTTCTGACGTCTCTGACCTTCTTGGACTACTTCGTTACTGACGTCACTGGAGGCTATATTGGATGAAGTCCTGACGTACAGATGTTCAGTGCACTATTTCAGACTGAGCTCTACTAAATTTGCGACCAATATTTATATGTGCGTATCACAAGAAAAAAAGAAAAAATATATCGCAGAATGAAAACAATATTATTGTTTTTCACTAGAAGGTGGAAAGCCCTAATAAGACTATAACACTATAATCTATTTGAGTACACTATCATCGAATGAGCGCATAAAAAACTTTAATAATAATATAATAATAAAATACTAAAAGGGGATCCCTTTGTAGCGACAAACACAAACAAGAGATAAAAGTAGCATAATTATTCGGTTTTATTGAGTCTGTTCATGAGAGGTAATGTAAAGTGCAACATAATTCACGCCTCCTAGCACCGGCTTAAGCGATATTCTACGTTAAAGCAACACATAATGGGCTCAATGATCCCAAAGGATCAGTAAGTAATAACACTACTGATTTGTAGTAGGGGCAACTTTTTACGGCCGCCACAAACAAACGCTAGTGTGAATGTCAATAAAATCTTAAATGCTGTCAACATGATCCAATTAGTACTGTGCTAGCTTATATAAGCAATCGAGACAATTACTGGCTAAGAAACAGTCACCTGTGATTAAATAGTTTCGACCATTAAGATGACAAATAATCTTACCGTGCAATAGTTCATCCTGTACCCGTACAATAGTTCATCCTGTGCCCGTGCAATAGTTCATCCTGTACCCGTACACTTTCCATCTGTGTAATTGACGAATTGTTTTGTTTAAAACTGCAAAGCCTTGTGTGACCATGATCAATATATCGCCTGCAGAACTTACTGACATCTGGAACTTAAATCAATTAAATAAATCAAAATGATTTAGTTCCCTGTACTTTAATAAATTTAATAAAACCGCTATTTCATTCCTTAGTGCATGGATTAGAAATATTTATCCTCCGGAGTGACTACTGATCCTTGACGGGTGATATTGCCCTCGGCGTACTGTCTCGTGCAACAGTACTAAATCATAATAACCGTTAAATTCTAAGGAATTTAATAGTTATATAATAGTTCATGAATAGCATAACCAATCAACTGATATGTTACCTATGCACACTATTTACTAACATATTCAACATCGATATTTTAAAACATTTAACCAGTGTCTTATACTTATTGACCAGCTGCTGGTCTATATTAAGTACATAGAGGATCTTACATGAGTACTCATGCATTATTGAATTTATTAAAACGAGTTGGCAAAATGATATAATGCGAGGCTCTTGCTATTGATGATATAAAGAAGTTATATATATATATAACTTTTTTTGTGTGGTACTAAAATTACGTCATTCATAGTTCAATGTAAATTGATGACAGTTATGTAATACAAATGGATATGCCTTTCTAGGTTGGACAAACACCCATGTGCAAACTACAATTGTTATTCCACGAGTTTGCAAAACATGTTTTGTGAGAAGGAACGCGTCAGACATTAGCACAAGACTCGAATTATATAAAACAGCTAACGAAATTGTCCGAGATCTTAAAACTAAAAGGTCAAGACGAGAAGTAATCTGTATGCAACCCTGATCGTTAAGCAGCTACCCCCCACGATGCATAGCCCCCCACGATGCATAGCTATGCAACCCTGATCGTTAGGCAGCTACCCCCCACGATGCATAGCTGAATATGTCGATATGACTATCTTGGTTTACGTTTCTGTGAAAGATTTTACAATATTTTGTTTTTTAATTAGACCATAATTTGTATATGATTTGTTGTATGAGTTCATTTCTTTTTCTTTTTTTTTAATTAATTCAACTAATCTTTAATCCATATATGTATATGCAAAATAATATACCTTTTGTAATCTTAAAACTGTCAACACATTCACATTTAAGAATGTCACAAAGAATTAAACATAGATAAAGGTTATTTGTTGTTGTTGTGTTGTTTTTTGGAGTGAATAGCAGATTTTAGCAATGATCTAGTGTGTTTTAGAAGTAAAATAAACTTGTATTTTATCCGTGTGTGTGACCTATGAATATTTTTAAGAATGATGTAAAAATGTTATTGTTTGTGTCATCCAAGGCCATGCATTTAAAATAGAAGTTTCTGGATGAGGTAAACAAGATGTTTATGTAATTACATTTAACATCACGTTATGTTTATGCTTCTGTCATGCAACGTTATTTAAATAACATGTTTATCTTAAAAATTGTCCATGATAGTATATGACGTTCTATGACAATGTAAATACAGACTTATTTTTGGTTGATATTTTTGTTCAGTATTTGAACTTCAGTATTTGGTTTAATTTTTTTTCAGAGTTTAGTGTAAAGTTAAAAGAAAAATTGTGAAAATATTGGATGCATTTTATTAAATATATATTGTGAGAGCCTACACATTATTATACTCAAGTGATATTGGATTATTTGGACTATTGTGAATAAATATACCAGAAAACACTATAAAATAAATTGGATTAAAGCGACACTTGACATTTTTTGATTAAAGGGGCACTTGCGATATTATTATTATTAAAGCAATACTGCATCTAATGTATATGTATTCTGTAAGTAAATATGTTTCATTGCACTATTTGAATACATTTTTGACTATATTTAAACAAATTGTTGTTACTCCTTTTGCTCTTCCTTACTTGTTACATTTTTTAGGCACATTAAGGAAAAATAGAACATCAGCCTATATCAATTGAAGGCAGATAATCAGCCTAGGAGTAGATATTTTAGGCGCAACTGATAATTGGCCAAATAAAAGAAAATAACGGATTAACAACTGAACATAGAATACGTTGAATGAATGAATGAATGAATGAATGAACGAACGAACGAACGAACGAACGAACGAACGAATGAATGAATGAATGTGTTTGAATGATAGAACGAATGAACATATAATGGTTCAATTGATACAAGTACAAAATAGTGGAATATTATGTCACAATGTTTTATTTCATGTATACATTTTTTTTTATGTAAATGCTGAATAACTTTTTACATTTTACCCGTAACAGAAATTTGGGGCTCGTCCTGGATTGATTCAATTTCGGTTGCCTTAATAATGTGTGTATTGCTTTTGCAATAATAAAGCAATGCCCTAATACAAAATTAAAATTAAGTAATAAATAATATTGAATATTATAAAAGGTGATACCAGCTACAATCAAAATGGCCTTTAAACTTGATAAATGTGTTGCTACCCCTACCCAGATGGAGTTGTTTTTTTAGGTCCACCTTCTCAGTCCCTTTATCTGCTCCTTTCTTTCGCTCCCCTCACTCCGTTTTCCGCGAGCGCTGCTTTGGTCCCTCCTACTGGATGACTTTCTGTTGTGACATACTTTCTGCTGAAACATTATATTCCGTTTCTACGACGACTCTCGCGCTGTTCTCCGGCAGTTCACATGATGTTTCTCAGTTTTCCTTTGGATTGCTCTGTTTCTGGGACATCGCTGATATGTCATTTAGTATTGTCTATTATTGTGAAACAGCCTCTCCATAGTACTACATGGTACTGCAGTCAAGCTAATATGCCACTACTAGGCTACTGGTCACTGCATACTTCAGATGCGCCATACGAAAAAACAACGAACTACCGCCTACAGCCTTCCTTCTTTCAGTGAACACCGGCCTTATATCGCCATAAGACAGCAGTGAGATACTAAGGCCTAATATCGCCATAAGACAGCAGTGAGATACTTAGGCCTAATATCGCCATAAGACAGCAGTGAGATACTAAGGCCTAATATCGCCATAAGACAGCAGTGAGATACTAAGGCCTAATATCGCCATAAGACAGCAGTGAGATACTAAGGCCTAATATTGCCATAAGACAGCAGTGAGATACTAAGGCCTAATATCGCCATAAGACAGCAGTGAGATACTAAGGCCTAATATCGCCATAAGACAGCAGTGAGATACTAAGGCCTAATATCGCCATAAGACAGCAGTGAGATACTAACTACTTCTGAAGCAAATTTGAGGGTCGAGCAAGTGGATTTTTGCCGAATGGTGATGAAATATAAGCAATCAGTTAATTAATCATGATATGGAGAGACCAGCATCCGGCGAGATTTGAACCCACGACCGTCCGCTTGTGGGTCCAGTGCTCTTACCACTGGACTATAGAGACCTCTTGCCTACCCAGATGGAGTTTGATTCACTTAACAAAGACGAATTGCTTTTGCTTGCCCAACATGATAATTTATCAAAATGTACATCTTACATGAGAAAAAAACAGATATTGAAAACATTTTATCAAGATTCATGGTTGATGAAGCCTGTTAGTAGAAAAATGGTCTGAATTAAGATTTAAAATAATTGAATTGGAAAAGAGGGAAAGTAGAAAAATAGAATACAACGAAAGAAAAAAGAAATGGAAACGAAATTAAACGAAGAACGAGAAAGGAGAAACTTTTAATTAGAGATGAGAAAAATGGATTTGGCAAGCTTGGCAAGTTCAATTACACCGCCACCCTTCCACTCATCCACTTTTGATGTAACAACGCATATTAGATTAGTAACACCTTTTTATGAAAATGAAGTTGACAAATATTTTCTTCATTTCGCGAACATTGCTGAAATTTTGAAATAGCTATTAGAAAACTGGACATTACATTTACAGAGTGTTTTAATTCCTAAAGACCGTGAAGTTTTCTCTCAATGAATAGTAGAGCAAAGTTCTTCATACGAAACTGTTAAATAAGTGATTTTGAAGGTTTATGAATTGGTCCATGCGACATAGAGGCAGATGTTTAGAAATTGTAAAAAAAGAACAAAGATAACACACATGTTGACTTTGCTCGAACAGCTATTTAATAGATAGATGATAATATTTTAAAAACTTGATGTTGGGTTGGCACTTCCTTTCTGAAACCATTTTATCCGTAACATTGTGAAATATAACGACTTTTTTCCATTACGTGGTCCCGTCTTAATTCCATTAAGCGATGGGAAAGCGTGTATTAGCAGGATTTTATAACGGATATTCCGACAATAAAACACGTTTAAAAATGTGTTTTATTGAAACAAATGCGATAAGCTTTTTAAATTACCTATTAGATGTGTTAATTTTACAATCTGCAAACGTTTTAAGCCGAAATTAACGTTTTATTTCCTACCCCAGCCAAACCCGTTATTGCTTCTTGGAGAAGGGGTTGGATGGGATATGAAAGTGAAAACACGAACCACGTAATGAATGTCAAAAAATACCTCTCCTTTAGATAATAAGTGTTTTATTTATATTATTGGATTAAAAATGTTCTAACTAGAAACACGAGCTGTAGTTTTTGAAATTTGGTCAAGTACTTGAACAATTGTTGTTATTTACAGTAGAAATGTCTGTTTGAACTTTTTTGTTTCCAAAAACATGTTTTTTTTTCAAAATGTTGATATTAACGTTATATCATTGGATCGTAAAACACTTAACAAAACAATTATGAATTAAAATTATATTTTTACCAAACTAAGCCGATGACGTCGCCGAAAATATAGTTTAGTTTAAACTTATTTATTTTACATCGATTGTAACGAAATCTCTATGAACTTATTTGAATCACTCTCGATGTCTTCCTGGGTAGAACCAGTACTAAGCAATGCAGATAAAGTGTCTTGCTCATGGATACAACGCATATGGCAATGACGGGAATCGAAACAAAGACTTTTGGACCATGGGTCCAACGCTCTACCACTAGACCACAGCGCTCCACTAGTTTAACATCGGTATTTACTATTATTTTAATTGTATTGCGAGTATAAACAATGTGTATGCAGCAACATAAGAGTTGTTTTGTCAACTTCATAGATTCAGCATGTGGAAGTTGCTATTTTACTCACCATTATATTCAATAATCAATGTTTCATCGTTCTAATCATTTAATATGTGCATGAAATGTATTTATGAATCGTGTTAAATATTGCAAAAAAAGATATGTTATCGCCTGTGTAATAATATATCCTGCAATAAATCCAGCATTAAGGGAAGTAGGAATAAAACTTTAAGTCGTTACTATTGTGTTCAATAGTTCAGCCATGCTGGGACTTTTCAAGAAAGAGAGATTTCACAAAACAGTTAAGTCACGTCCATAGTGCGTATAAGCAACGGAAGTTATGACTCGGCGTCTTGGGGGGCACTCCTCAGTTTCGCATGAATGTCCATGGTGTAAATCAGAAAGTAATCAACTAAACATCTTTTAGGTCCATGGATGGTCTTTATAATAATTATGAAGCACATGTTTGATGTTTTTTTCAGTTTTGATTACTTCTAAGTTTATTTTGGTGTATTAGAATATGCATTCTTTGGGTTTTTTGGAGGCTATAAATAGAAAAATGTGAACCAATCAAAAACTTCCTAAAAGTAGTTAAAATGGCTGATTTTCACTGACGAGGAGATCAGCGTGGAATAACTTTTTAAAATGCCGGACTAGGTATGTAAAATTTAGCATTTCCTGATATGCAAGAGCATTATGAGTGCAGACATGACCCTGATATGTGTAGGAATTTTTTATTTTTTTATTTATTGACATTTGAAATATTGCTAAAATTGCATTTTTAGCATGTTTTAAGGGGTGGGGTAATCTTAAAGAAATGGGACTAAAGTTGTACAGAAAATGCTTTTTGATACTTTTATTTGGTATGGAAACATGGGTAATTTTATTGTCTTCTAAAAAATGTATGATGTGATTTATTTTTGCTCAAGGATTCAGGCTAAGAGCTTGTCATGTGTTTGATGATTGAGAAACGTACATTAAACTGTGGAGTGCCCCCTTGGCACGCGACGTCGGACAGGAAGTGCAACCATGACGCCGACTCACATTTCAATGGAATCAGCATTCATGGCCTCGTGGGATTGGTTCCATTCATGAAATATCGACGAGAAACTTGAAAAAACATGAAAATATCAATACTAATGCTTGATTGATTGACTGACTTTACCGTTCATACAACAGAACATTGACGTATGTAAGACGGCCGAGAGGTGTAACGTTACGAGGAAACGACAATAACCGCAGGTATATCGATTAACTACCACATACTGTGCAGTTCTTGATAACTATGAGTATGTAACAAGAACACCAAGTTATAGGAAAGTGCATATTGCAAATCGTTTGCAGACAAATATACATAACTCGTGAGGTGTTTATGCCTTAAGTTTACCGGAGTTACATTTCTCAGCGTGTCTGAAACCAGCGAGTTGCGCGTCCTAAACATTTCTGATGTGAGTTGAGTAATGAGATATGTCTAATTACTTATTGTATTCATACTAAATAAAAACATGCTAGCTGCTTCATAAACATTTTCCTTAATAGAACTTGTAATGGCCAATTTCTTCAATGCATTGTTTCATTACCGTACATAGACTCCCCAAATGCCCTATAAATGACGCTTTACAAGTTATTAGTATCATTTATTTCGAAAGTATGGCTAGTTCATCGTATCAGATAATATTACTCATCTTGTCTGGCGTATTTGTAAAATATTATGATAATATAGTTGTTTTTAATAGGTGTGATTTTATATGCTGTTTATCTGTTGTTTTCTGAATTCGTGTGCGCTAAAGAATCTGAATTCGTGTGCGATTAAAGAATGACAACGACAACTGGTGTATTTTGTTGACATATATTTCTTTCAATTTTTCTCTCAATTCAAACTAAACAAACAAACATTCGAAATTCGGATTCGACAAAAACGGAATACATTTCTAATGACGTTCATTTATGCTTTCTGGCTTTCTAGGCTTTTCATATTATATATACATGTACATACAGGTAGATGATCATTTATGTGTTTTACTTACATAGTGTCGATTCTTACCGATGGTATACAGTACTGGTTCTACCCAGGAAGCATGGTGTGGTCTGCCTCTACCACAAACAATCGACCGTTTTTTTTGGGAACATTCGTTTTCCTAGTCATATATTCTTTTAAAGCAGGTTATAGCAGGTATAGGCATGCATCACGAGCTATGAGGTGTTTACTTCATTGCTTAAGTTTGATGCAATTTGAAATGTTGTTTTTATGTCATTGACCTACCTAATTAAAGATAACAGCGACATTTTCTAATATATACTCACTGGAACCATTACGAGTTCAAAATAAAATAGAATGCATTGCAGAGCATACTATAAATCCAATCAATGCCACTAATTATAAATGTGTCCGTTAATGAGTCACGCATCGTATATTGTATTCGCAAACACTAATGGCCTACGAAACAAGTTAAATCATCAATGCAGTGAATGGTTTTAATACACTTTATTCTCCACGTGCTTCTACGAATCCAGTAGTGTAATTATTTTTAATGGTCCTTTGGGAACTACGAGCACAATATAGTGGTTTTGAAGTAGAATACCGCTTAAAACGGATATGGGGGCGTGAGAGGTATAGCTTCCTATATTACCTCTCATTAACAGACTCACTAAAGAAATATAAAAAAAGATCGGATAAGGAAAGTAGCATTCAAGGAGAACAGTCAACCACAAAACACAGAAACAAATACGCAAACAGACAAACAAGAAGGCGAAAGTAATAATAAATGCAAAACCGCATCTGCTACTTTATTCTCTTTGTTGTCTTTGTTGTCTCCAAGTCTGTATTTATTTTAAGATAAAACATGTTTATTATTATTATTATTATTAATTACTACATTCAACGAATATGTATAACTACTGACTAGAGTTTCCATTGGATGTAACAAATATAATAGTTGTGTTTCTTCCACGCTGTTATAGTCGTGCACATTGATGTTGCGTATCGATTTTAAATCAAATGTGAGTGCTAATTAGCCAATAATAGCATATTTCACTACCGTTCATGAACAATCTCAATCAAACTGAGACTGCAATATTGTGTATGTGTCGTGTTTGGCAGTTTCCAAAGGTCCATTATCAAACTCTTTTATACAGAATATTTGACTCTCTATTCTCTATTCTATACAATTTGTTATTTCGAGTAAGTGACCATTGATATAGTTATTAGTCAGCATCTAGCGTATCGCAAATCTAATTCTGCCATATGGAAATATAAGATTGAACATATTTGTGATGTCGATATGATTTTTTTAGTCATGTTTTGAAAAAGACTGATAAGACATAGAGATGCATTCAAAAGCTTAACTATAATAAGCATTGTCCCCTTAAGGACATTTGAGGAAATTTTTTGTTCAGAATACATATTTTGTCAACCTTATTTCTAGTCTATTGTAATGGGTTGGTGTGGGGAGATACTATGCATAGATACGGGTAAATATAGCTGATGTTTTATTCAACTTTTTGTCGGATGAAATCCTCCAAGTGCAGCTTTTATACGTAGTTAACGTCTAAAAAACAAAATAAAATAGGTGTTCTCATTAGTCATGTTTTGATTTAATTTGTGTTCGACACACTATAACGAGCTATCTACAAAGTTGTTTAGTTTTCCTCGATAAAAGTTGAGGTCAGTAGTATATCGCTATACCTTTAGTTAGAAACTATTCAATATATCAATGTTATTCAAAGAAAGCAAATATAATCGGGTATCAATGTATATACGTCTGTGAATCCGTCAATGATAAAAATGCTACAATGTATCAACACATTCTGGTGGTGTAGTGGGTAAACCTTCAGGCATTAAAATAAATGCTCAAGGTCCTTGATTCGAATCTCTTAATTCCTGGAAATGATTTGTTTTTCATGAACAAATATCAGAGCCGTTTTTTTATCAATGTCACCTGTACGAAGGCTAGATACAAAAATGATATTATACGCATCGATATGTGGCTTGCTGCCTTGTTGGTTAGGGAATATTTCATGGCGGGAATTTCTTTATTTACACTGTCCCGTTTTATTGTACTGACGGTAGGGTAAGAGTGAGGTTTGGTGCACCCCAGAACCTGGTTTAAACCCCCAGCGGCCTTTTTGCCAATGACCGTTCCAAGGCGGTAGTCCTATTGTCAACCATTTTGTGTTTGTGATGTCTTATTTGGTCTTTTATTCATCTTTAAATTTGTTCTTTGTTTCTGTGTGTGTTTATGGTTGACTGTAGTCCTTGAATACTGCTTTTCCTGTTCGATTTTTATATCTATATTTATATAGGGACTTGTTTGATGTCGACATGACTCGTTGATATTCACGAGCTAGTAACCAGTACCAGTTTAAGTATGCTTTAACTCAGGCTTGAAATACAAAGGAGCAGGTGAACAAAGCATACTATGTACTTTGTATTTATGCCATGTCCATGCATGTACTAAATGTCAGTACAGGTGCAAGCAAATTTAGTATCAGTTCAAGAACTTTAAAGTAGAATATCGCTTAAGGCGGTGCTAGGAGCCGTGAGAGGTGTTCCATCTTATAATTACCTCTCACGAACAGACGCAAAAAAAAACGAATCTGCTACTTTTCTGTTTTGTTTGTGTTTGATGCTTCCAAGGGATCAATCACCCTTTCAGTATTTATTGACATTCACACTAGCGTTTGTTTTGTGCTGTGTGGCAGCCGTAAAAAGTCCCCCCGACTACACATCTTTACTGGTCCTTTAGGATCACTAAATTCATTATGTGGTGCTTTAAAGTTGAATATCGCTTAAGCTGGTGCTAGGAGCGGTGAGAGGTGCTTATCATATACTTACCTCTCATGAACAGACGCAATAAAACCGAGTCTGCCACTTTTCTCTATTGTTTGTGTTTGATAATTCAAAGGGATCACTCTTTCAGTAATTATTTATATTTGTCTGTATTATATTATATATTATTTATTATTACCGACATACTTTGTATTGATGTCATGTCCATTCATATACTAAACGTTTCAGTAGAGGTGCAAGCAACTATATTATAAGTTTAAGTATAGTATATGTAGCTTTAACTCAGGCTTGAAATATAGTTGAACAGATGACCAAAACATACTTATATTTATCAGTATTTATATTATTATTCTTTAGTATTACCGACATACTTTGTATTGATGTCATGTCCATTCATATACTAAACGTTTCGGTAGAGGTGCAAGCAAATATAATATAAGTTTAAGTATAGTATAAGTAGCTTGAAATATAGTTGAACAGATGACCAAAACATACTTATATTCATCTGTATTATATCATTAATCTTTAGTATTACTGACATACTTTGTATTGATGTCATGTCCATTCATATACTAAACGGTTTAGTACAGGTGCAAGCAAAAATATCAAACGTACATTTGAGAGATATTGGCAGTGTTTAATCACGCATGCAGCAAGCAAGCTGGTAAAATGCCAGTGAAGCGCCATTTGTAATTTGTATATTAAAATAATATATGTTGTTGTAGATATGACGTTTGCATCATAATTAAACTAATTGAGGAAGTGCTGAGATATAATATAGCATCTAACGTAAATATCTCTTGGACCGCTTGTGAAGTCAAGCAAAGATGAAAGTAATGAGAAGTTTTGTAAAAAAACATATGTTAGAAAGGTAACCACATATTTAAAATCTAGGTTTTAAAGAATATTACCTTTGTTTTAAACAACATCTGAAGAATTTGAAAACAAGCTTATCAAAGCGTATTTAAATTCATCTCCTTTCAGAGAAGTCACATTTTGATATGGCTAAGTAACGTAAATATTTTAATTTGAAAAGTAGGGAAAGAAAGCAGGATACGCTCATGAAGAATAAAGAATCAGAACGGTAGCCGAGCACGAAAATGAGAACGTTAAGAAGCTTTATTACATAACTGTCATAAATTTACATTGAACTATGAATGACGTAATTTTAGTATCACACAAAAAAAGTTATATCGTCATTAGTGACGATATAACTTTTTTTATATCATCACTAGTGATGATATAACTTTGCCGGAACTACTTTCTTAACATATTTGTTAAAAAACACACTGGTTTAAAGTTAAAATATTTTTTAATTTCTTCTTTTACTTAAAGTTATATAATAAACAGTATAACTAACAGCATACATTTGATACTGAATTTATGACACTCGAGGAAAAAGTGGTAATTTGGTTAAAAAACTAGTGACATAAATTCAGTATCACACGTATGCTGTT
Source organism: Cyrtodaria siliqua (assembly GCA_037043455.1). Taxonomy (NCBI): domain Eukaryota; kingdom Metazoa; phylum Mollusca; class Bivalvia; order Adapedonta; family Hiatellidae; genus Cyrtodaria; species Cyrtodaria siliqua. The sequence goes on along the minus strand of JAWPHD010001704.1, from coordinate 134,682 downwards.
AATTATTCTCTATATATTCTAGACTGATATTTTAAGTAAGACGAGGAAAACGAGGAGAAATAAATGGTAAAGAAAAGATAACAAGAAAAACTCATAAAAATGCATGCTGTACAATTCAACACCTTGATTAAAAGTTCGTTGAGCATGATTCCGACTAATTAGTGTAATTGTCCACCGAGTTGTCAAAAGGTACACATTTGGAATACATCTTGTTATAGATATTCTTTGTTTAAATTCTAATATATTTTATAATATATAATTATATATATGATATAATAATATGTTTATGGTATAAATAAAAAAAATATATATAGATGCATACGAATCTTTAGTCCATCTTAGTACGAGTATACCTTGTTGTCCCCTCGCACGTGATATGCTTATAATACGCATGCATGTACGAGTAATCATGGTACAAGCTTAACCCTTTTTTATATGTTTCTTTGGAATAATGTGTATACGACTGGGTAAAACATTATGAATGCTTTAATAGGTAACACGTATGCAGTTGTTAATATATACTCCTCAAAATAATTTAAGGACCATGTTTAGATTTTGTTCATTTTTTAAAGTGCTGTTATTGAACAGTTTACTGTTTTTTTTGCAATTTTTAAGTTTTAAATTAGTTGTATTATTTTATAATTGTTACATTAAACACATGAATTAACTTTTTATATGAATATAACATTAACGACTAAGCAATTATTACTGTTCTATTTGTGGTAATTTTGAGGAGTAGACATCAAATTAGATGCAAATAAATTCGTCTTTCAGTTCTGTTATAGTGAAAGTTTGCAAATAGTACATGATATTCATTAACTGTGGTCATACTGTGAAAGCTTTCATTGTGTATTGTGTTGCATTGATTTAGGGACTGTCCTTATACAGTGTTGCTATATGTTCTAATAGCCACGCCTTAAAGTCAGAATATGCTTTTTGTTAACCTTAATGGAGATGATAGAGACTTTGTGTCAAATATTTGTGTATAATATTACCGTCAAATTTGCATTAAATCCCTCGATGTACCCAGCCGTTAATAGAAACAACTGATTAGAAACGTACGTTTCGTTAAAAAGGCACGCTGACTTTTTAACTCGTGTGTTTACATAAACCATGTGTTCCGTTTAGCGTCGACGCAGCGTGTAGGGGATACAGCGTAATTAGTACACATATATATTCGGCATAGTGTGTACAGTTTAATTTTATTCAGTTTATTTGTTTGCGTTATTCTCCGAGTGCTTCGTCAGCTGTTTCAGATTATGTCCTAATACGCATATTTTGCCTTTAAAAGCCGTCAGTAGGAGGAAAGCTTTAATAGAAATACAATTAGGACTGGACGTGTAGATGCATTTCCAGTAAGTGTAGAAGCAGTAATGTAAGGTTAGTCGGTGAAATAAAAGGAAAAACACACGCACGGTGTTCCCTTTGGAAATGTAAGCTTTTACAAACAAAGAAATGAGGGGATGCAGCGCAGTAGTACTATTGTCGCAACTGCTACATAAATCAATATACAATGTACTTTTGGTTTATATAATACAGTGTTATAGGGACGCACGGCACGTTTAAAATTGTTATCGAGCATAAGAGTTACCTACCGTTGCGATACATTAATCCAGTATAATTTTATCTTTAAACCTGCTGGTTTATCATTAAATAATTGGTTTGAAAATAGTTCAAGACGCGGATTTCTTTATTTCCACTGTCCCGTTTTATTGGGACGACAGTAGGATAAGTGTGAGGTTTGGTGCACTGACCGTTCCAAGGTCTGATAAAGCAATTCCACGTTAAACGTGACATATTATGCCAGTCCTTTTTCCGATTAAAAGTATTAAAAGTAGATATAAACATCGAACAGGAAAAGTAGCATTCAAGGACGACAGTCAACCACACACAGAAACAAAGAACAATTTTAAAGATCAATAAAAGGCCAAATAAGACATCACAAACACAAAAGGATTGAAAATATGGCTACCGCCTTGGAACGGTCAGTGGCAAAAAGGGCCGCTGGGGGTTTAAACCAGGTTCTAGGGTGCTTCACACCTGACACTTACCCTACTGTCATCCCAATAAAACGGGACAGTGTAAATAAAGAAATCCCCGTCATGAACTATTCTCTAACCAACAAGACAGCATTAATAGTCAATATAAGTAAAATACAAAGATGCTCGTGTATATATAAATACAAAAAAACAACGACAACACAGTAGCCTAGAACGCAACAAAGAATCTACTCAATTAGATTGAAGCCAGAGCAACAAGAGAACAAACCACTTTTACCTGGTAGGAAAACGCTGAACCGCTCAATTTAGCTTCAATGTATTGTTTATAATTATAATACGTGATATAAATACACAATAATTTACCGTAAACGTTGCTTTTTTCTTAAATATATTCAGGAAAAATAAAAATAGTGGTATTTATATACAAACCATGTTTCACCTGTTTAATATGTTCCACCTGTTTTATTTTAATGTTTTGTTTAAAACAAAACAGGTGGAACATATTAAGAGCAATCGGAACGTAGGGGCGAGAACGAATAACAATTTACAAGTTGTTAGCAGCTGGCAATTGCACTCTTCAATAAAGTAGTTTATACTTTGGAAAACAATACATAATTAAAGTCATTTGATTGATTATGCACAGTTTAAACTATTACCACATCGACATATCGGGATGCCTATTACCACATCGACATATCGGGATAACTATTACCACATCGACATATCGGGATGCGTGTTTGCTATTGATGCGGTGACGTAGTGGAGAGTCAACACTACTTTTCCAATTGGTAGAGAGTGAGATAAACAACTTTTGATTGGTCGAGATAAAGATAAACAACGTTGGATTGTTCGAGATAACGATAAACAAAGTTCAATTGTTCGAAAGAAATAACACAATAAGACCTATAAATATCCCGTACAACAATTCATGCAATCACCATATTAATTTATAGAGTGCCATATTATGTAAATATCACATCCTCTTGAGGGTGCAAATGGATATTATCAACCCGAGAATGTAATGTCGACAGAGGCGAGGATGTGATATTTATTTTATTCTACCGACAAATACATGAAATGTCGACAGAGGCGAGGATGTGATATTTATTTTATTATACCGAACAAATACTCCTAATATACTAATATATTGGATAATAAAGAAAATATTGTTGTTGTTGTTGAACAAATCTATTTTTTTAACAAGATCAAATACAGTTTCTTGCTAAATCAAGCGAAATAACGCTGGTGTTACTAGGCCGATATGACCGAAACACGAACTTGGCTTGCATTTTTATAAACATTCACATTCTTTCTTAATATGATTCAGATGGGTCAATAATTGACTCTACTGTAGTGTGATAACAAGGTAGAATATGACATTTTTGCTAAATCATGGGCCATAACTCTTGTCATACTTGTACGATCTGGCCCATAATCGAACTCGGCCGAGATCTTTTGGTCATATATGTTTTTTATCAAGATTGGTCAAGATTGCTTGAAAAATGTGGTCGCTAGACTGTTAACATACCAATTGTATAATATAAGCGATAAACTGTATCCTGTCAGCTGGCTGTGAAAAATACGTTCGTACGAAAAAGTAAAATAAAAGTCAAACGTATATGTCACATTTTCGATTAGTGATATTTACGGCCGTATTTGTAACAAAAGTGTGAAGAATTCGCACGAATTGCTCACACGTGTGAAGAATTCGTTTTTGTGAAATTTACGGTTCAACAGAGCTTTTCAAAAAGCTAGCGGGATTATATTTTGCGCTATCTCCCGCTATGACGCGTTGAGGGTGATAGCGCGAAATATGAACCCGGCAGGGTATGGGGATTTTACATGGAGTGTTTACAGTAAGGTATAATAATATCAAAGATGTATGCGAGAGTGGGTTTTATCTTTGAGCGTATTTTTTGGTTTACTGCGTTCTGTGAAAGCTGTATTTCCTGTTCGACTTTTATACATATTTTTATTTGGATCCCTTCATTGTCAACCAAGGAATTTACCATTACCAAAAAAATAAGATTTTTTAAATATGTAAATGTATGAATACCGTAAGTGCTTTTATCGATACATCACACGCTATAAAAGAATTTATATCAGCGTTAAACTTATCTAACGCCGCATGCAGTGATATTGTTGCAGCCATATATGTATCATTAACCAAATGCAGATTGGCAAGCAAATCTCATTGTGCTAATGGACATGAACTTTAGACTTTTCAGCAAAGTGTCTAGCATATGATGTGCATTGTAATGGCATACTAATAATGCATTACAAAGTAACGCATTGTATTACCATATTGCTTTCACATTTACATTATGGTATTTTACAGATGGGCCCAATCTACAATCTACAGGAATACAAATGAAACCATCACGAATTATATTATATTAATATTGATTTAAACACAGCTTCACCTTATGCTTAATACGGGCTGAGCTCTTAAATTCTTTGTTTGGTTGCATTGAATTTAAGATATGTTCCTAGGTATGTTCCGTCTTAAATGTTATCCGCGCTGTCATACATATACATGTAGCTCACTGTTTAAAAACAGCAAGATCCAGGAGTGTAGCGTGGCATACTCCATTACTCCCGGGCTGTCATACATATACATGTAGCTCACTGTTTAAAAACAGCAAGATCCAGGAGTATAGCGTGGCATACTCCATTACTCCC
>JAWPHD010001704.1:0-122500 GCA_037043455.1 Cyrtodaria siliqua | reverse complement strand
TTCATTTAAATTAAGCTTGATGTTGCTTTCGATTCAATTATCATGTCTGGAAGTCGCGACGATTCGGTGGATCTTCCATTTCAATTCTAAATATTTCGAATGAGGTTTTATTGGGATGACAGTAGGGTAAGTGTGAGGTTTGGTGCACCTGGTTTAAACCTGGTTTAAACACTAAGCGGCTATTTTTGCCACTGACCGTTCGAAGGCGGTAGCTCTATTGTCAACACTTTTTGTGTTTGTGACGTCATATTCCTTTATTCCTTATTAACATTTCCATTCATGTTTGTCGTTTTGCGTAGTTTTGGGTTAACTGTGTTCTGTGAAAGCTGCATTTCCCATTACGTGGTCCGAGTATTAACTTTCATACCCATCCAACCCCTTCTCCAAGAAGCGAAAACGGGGTAGGTTGGGGGTATGAACGAAAACCTTAATTTTGGCTTAAAAAGTTTGCGCATTGTAAAATTAAAACATTTAAAACGTAATTTTAAACAGGTTATAGCATTTTCTCAGTAAAAAATGTTTTTCAAGCGTGTTTTATTGTCGAAATATCCATTATAAAATCCTGCTAATATAAGCTTTCCGATAGCTTAATGGAATTAAAGCGGGTCCACGTAATGATGTTCGACTTTATACTTATTTTTATATCGTGATATAGTACAATAGTGTATTTTGATCACAACACAAGACTTTAGGGAATGAAAAGCATTATATGCATTAATAGTAGTGGTTTATACAACAACATCTAGACGAGTTGTCTAGTTGTGTAGATCAAAATACGTCGTTAACGGTAACAATGTTTGCTTCTCTATAATGGGAAATACAGTTGTCATATATTTAACTTCCTGTGAGCAAATTAGTTTTCTTATCTCAAAACCGAAGACCTTGTAAAGACATATTTTCCCATGCTAACTGGTCATCGAAAAAGCATGGAAAGCTTGCTTATTTACTGCTGACATGCTACATGACCGTGCAGTTCAGGTATATAAGTTGAAGCCAGATTAAAGTTATTTCTTTGCTTAGCATTACTATACTGAATATTTTCTAGGTTATAGCTAAAAAAAATACTATGTACTTGACTTCAAAAATTACTTGACTTCAATAAAGAAAAAGAAACGTTAATAATTTAGCTGTACTAAATACAAAACGTTTTTGGAAATTCTTTATTGTTTTGGAACAAAAATAAAAGGAAAACACTATAAATGAAAAACCTGCTTTATATGTTTACTTCATACAAAAGCTTTATTGAGCGGGCCTCCTCATCTGTAATTTAATTGAATAACACAATTTGCTCGTGCAATATATGTCTAACAGTGATTTACATAAGGGTTCATACTATTGGGTATGCAAATTATTACTCTTGGACATGTGGAGTTGTAATATCCAACTTACTGTGAGCAAATTGTGCTAAAACCTGAAGAGATTTTAAGGAGACATAATCTTTTTAAGTAATTACCGAACTGGGCTATACTTAAATCGTGCATATCACTCGTTTAGTGCATATTTAAAATGAACTGGAAACTGAAACTGATTCTGTTTTTTGTTTTTTGTTTTCCTATTGGATTTTCACCCACAAGTCTTTTAAACCGCACACCCAATCCCGTTAAAATTCAATGTCATTGCTGGAGCCTCAAGGCTTCGGCTATATTGAAAGCTGCTTTGGGTGTTGGACTGTGTATCAACGTCATTTTACTATTCATAAAACAACTGTATTCTAGTAAGAATACCGGGACGCAGTCAAATTGGTATACAGGCATTTTATAGGTCTTCTATTACTTGAATTCGGTATCAATTTCAGGGATACAGTCTATAAATCTTTCTCAGCATACGAATAAGCTGGTTCCAAATCGTTATCGTCACAGATTATTGATTGATGTTAAATTGTATTAAAGGGACAAACGGCAATCTTGATTTTTTAAAAGCTCGCGACGCCCCGTTAGTTTTTCTAGATAGCTTGCATTTGTTCAATACCTAATATTAATTATAAGAATAATATAAGGGAAATTGTGTTTGAATATTACTAACTGCTTGTGTGTAAAGCTATATATGTATCTCTGTTAGAGTTGATGAAACTGTAACTGAAGCATCTTCTAAAGAGTTTGAATAGGTTTGTGCCACTGCTACTTATTCTCATTCTCTTATTATAACTACTAATCAGATTTCAATAGTAACAAACATCTAACATTAACCCCTTTCTTCTAATGTAAATTTACATTGTTTAAAACTGTGATTACCTTCACAGATGCTCCAATTGCTATTATATTATGATTACGTTGTTTTTTGTTTATAACTTTGATAATTTACCAATTCTTCATATTATAACCATGAAACAACATGCTATTTAGTGATCCATTACACATAAAATTTCAGATGTCTATCACATTCATATTATAACATTATACAACACAGATGCCAAAATTAAAAACATGTTAATTTTGTCTCATGATGACTAGTTTATGTAGTGCTCGATTCTTTCATGATAAATGTGCTTTGATTGTTGACAATTACAAATGAAAAAGTCTAACATCTACACACTGTTCGTTTATTTTTATCCTATTCATCATTCCCCTTAATGTTTTCTTATGTAACTGTTCTGACAGGCTTGTGATACTTTGTATCACTGTTTTCTTGTATATAGTTTCACCTGCTTGAACATGTTTCTTAATATGCCATCTGACTAGGTTTAGTACCTCGTAGATTGTTATGACAGGATTAATAATTACTCTATTATTTTCCCAGAGATTACATCTGGTCAAGCTCTTCTCCTCAGCCGACAAGATGTTTTATCAGAACACTTGTTTGTATCAATAAGCTGATCCAATGCTACAGTTGATAGACTCAGCCTTACTGTATCATAGAGGCATGTGGTTATGAACATGTCTAACAGAAGTCTGACGTTGGGAATTCATACAGGTATAAATTAAATGAACAAGTTTAGCAGAATTACAATAAAAACACTTCTGAGATCTAATTTACAAACGTGTTTTTGATAAACGATTAATGTTAAACTGTTTTCTTTGGCAGTTGATCACAAGTAAAACAAAAAGGACGCCTTATACATTATATACAATGAACAGGTATATATAAGGAAGAATATTATTATCTAAATTAAGTGCAAAATGTATATTGGTATTGCTGTCAAATTCGTCCATGGATGGTAACTATCGCATGCAAATAGTATCACAAGTTTAATTAAACTGCCATACAATTGTTCATACATGAACCATTGTATCTTAAAATATCTTATATTTACTACTGAAGTGACGAACTATGTTTAGTAAAATAAATCAAAAATGGTTGATACCGCGTTTCGAATAATGTTTCAAATAACATGACCAACCAACACTTCGCATATATTTTTAAATGTCGTTTATTATATTTTATTACGAGAAATATGCTAACAGCAAACATTCAAACATGTCATGCTTACGTTAAACCTATTACTGCGGCTTTATTTACTACTTACAGGAACAGGTTATCAGATAATAACACTATTTATCATGCAGATACGCACTCTCTGCCTAATAAAGGGAAAACCTAATACAGTTTGCTTCATAAGGCACTGACCAATAAAGCCAATCGACGTTTATTTTACGAAATGTTATCTGACGTCATATACGTAACGTTATCTGCGTCATAAAACAAACAAATATCAAGATGGCGGCGACCTTGATAAAGATAACATTCTGCTTCATAGATAATAATAGTAATTCATACAGAAAATGTGGATAATCTACAAGACAAATAAATATTATGTCAGTGCTTTTTACTATCAAGTTTATTAGGCTCGGCAAAAATACAAAGAATGGCTCGGCACGAGTCGTAATATATAAATGGTTATAGTATAACCTCGAACATTTATATAAATATACATTAAGGAACATAGCAGTTGCATTATTTTGTTTTAAAGCTCGGATTAACATTTAGGCATTGCCTTTAATACAGCTGACAGCGTGTAAATACAAAAGGAACGAATGACTGATACATTGAGAGATGGCTATTCTGTACGTATTTCATTGTATTACATTTTGATTCATTGATTAAATCAACCTCCAGTGCCATTTTCTGTCTGCTGACGTTTCGATTTAAGTAAACTCCTCAATCGTGCATTAGCAGTAGATCTCTTATTGGGATCATGAATTAGCACGTATTTCATATGTTTAGTTGTTGTAAGGTATCCACACGTCATGATTTAGACAGTGTTTAGTTATTGTAAGGTATCCACACGTCATGATTTAGACAGTGTTTAGTTATTGTTAGGTATCCACACATCATGATTTAAACAGTGGTTAGTTATTGTTAGGTATCCACACATCATGATTTAGACAGTGTTTAGTTATTGTTAGGTATCCACACATCATGATTTAGACAGTGGTTAGTTATTGTTAGGTATCCACACATCATGATTTAGACAGTGTTTAGTTATTGTTAGGTATCCACATATCATGATTTAGACAGTGTTTAGTTATTGTTAGGTATCCACATAATCATGATGGGTCAATATGTATGAGACAGTATTAAGTTCTTGTAAGGTATTCACATATCATGATGGGTCAATATGTAGGAGACAGTGTTTAGTTATTGTAAGGTATTCACATATCATGATGTCATATGTATGATAAAGTGTTTAGCTATTGTAAGGTATTCACCTATCATGATGTCATATGTATGTGGCAGTGTTTAGTTATTGTAAGGTATGCACATATCAAGATGTCATATATATCTGACAGTGTTTAGTTATTGTAAGGTATTCACATATACAAATTGGTCAAAATGTATCAGACAGTGTTTAGTTATTGTAAGGTATTCACATATCATGATGTCATATGTATGAGACAGTGTTTAGTTATTGTAATGTTTTCACATATCATGATGTCATATGTAGGAGACAGTGTTTAGTTATTGTAAGGTATTCACATATGTATGATACAGTGTTTAGTTATTGTAAGGTATGCACATATCAAGATGTCATATATATCTGACAGTGTTTAGTTATTGTAAGGTATTCACATATACAAATGGGTCAAAATGTATCAGACAGTGTTTAGTTATTGTAAGGTATTCACATATCATGATGTCATATGTATGAGACAGTGTTTAGTTATTGTAAGGTATTCACATCTCAAGATGTCATATGTATGTGACAGTGTTTAGTTAGTGTAAGGTATTCACATATCAAGATGTCATATGTATGCGACAGTGTTTAGTTATTGTAAGGTATTCACATATCATGATGTCATATGTATGATACAGTGTTTAGTTATTGTAAGGTATTCACATATCATGATCTCATATGTATGAGACAGTGTTTAGTTAGTGTAAGGTATTCACATATCAAGATGTCATATGTATGCGACAGTGTTTTGTTATTGTAAGGTATTCACATATCATGATGTCATATGTATGATACAGTGTTTAGTTAGTGTAAGGTATTCACATATCAAGATGTCATATGTATGCGACAGTGTTTAGTTATTGTAAGGTATTCACATATCATGATGTCATATGTATGATACAGTGTTTAGTTATTGTATGATGTCATATGTATGAGACAGTGTTTAGTTATTGTAAGGTATTCACATATCATGATGTCATATGTATGATACAGTGTTTAGTTATTGTAATGTATTCACGTATCATGATGTCATATGTATGATACAGTGTTTAGTTATTATAATGTATTCACGTATCATGATGTCATATGTATCAGACAGTGTTTAGTTATTGTAATGTATTCACATATCATGATGTCATATGTATGATACAGTGTTTAGTTATTGGAGAGCACTGTAATAACAACACATAAAAATATTTTTTATACTTTAATAGATTTGGCAAATATTGGTCGTGGCATGGATTGAATGTTTAACAATTGGGCTACCGGTAAGCACAAAATACCATTATGGCAAGCCCTTACAGCAGAAAGCATTAAGCAAAAAAGCAAATTGAATATTACAATATTAAGGACATAAATGCATGTGCACCAAATTAAATGTTCATTATGAAAGCAACTTTTCTGATTTAAGCAAGTGTTGAAAGCACGGTTGATATTCAAGCATAATTACAAGTGCACCGAATTCAATCAATTAAAATGTTTTTTAGCAATTCGTACGGACAGCAAATTTGTATATAATTTATGTTTAGATTACAATTCAGTCTCTGGATATACAGGAGCTGAATAAAGTTAAAGTGAAACCTATATGTCCTTCCTTTCACACCTTCGCTGCCCGCCGATAATTAAACACTACAACATTTAAAGACATCAACTAGTTGTAGTCCAAAAGTTCCAGCAAGTATGTAAGTGCACTAATGTCCATACCACGCCAGTAATTGTTGACTAGGTAAGTGGATCCAGATGAAGATATCAACTGAAAATATATAACTCAGAGAAAGCAACATGATCTTGCAACATAAAACACTGCAACATGATCTTGCAACATAAAATACAACTATCTTTTGAATAGAAGTACTGACAAATAACGAAATGTCTTAAATGAACCTGTACTTACACAACTTGATGACACTAGTATCGATTTAAATCAATGATCCTGTGGGTTGGGAGGGAGGGAATTTAAGTTTTTAACTGTAAGCTCAAAGCATATCTCACCTCTCTGTTAAAATATTAGAAGAAATGGAAGGTGCCGGTGTACATGTACGAATAACTTCACCGTGAAATTTACTCAATCTCAATAAGTTCAAACAGCTAGTGTGTCCTCCAATTACCATTGACTATAACAGATATTATAGTCAGTATTATTGTAAGGTATTCACATATCAAGATGTCATATGTATGTGACAGTGTTTAGTTATTGTAAGGTATTCACATATCATGATGTCATATGTATGGGACAGTGTTTAGTTATTGTAAGGTATTCACATATCAAGATGGGTCAATATGTATGAGACAGTGTTTAGTTATTGTAAGGTATTCACATATCATGATGTCATATGTATGATACAGTGTTTAGTTATTGTAAGGTATTCACATATCATGATGTCATATGTATGGGACAGTGTTTAGTTATTGTAAGGTATTCACATATCAAGATGGGTCAATATGTATGAGACAGTGTTTAGTTATTGTAAGGTATTCACATATCATGATGTCATATGTATGATACAGTGTTTAGTTATTGTAAGGTATTCACATATCATGATGTCATATGTATGTGACAGTGTTTAGTTATTGTAAGGTATTCACATATCAAGATGTCATATATATGTGACAGTGTTTAGTTTTTGTAAGGTATTCACATATACAAATGGGTCAAAATGTATGAGACAGTGTTTAGTTAGTGTACGGTATTCACGTATCATGATGCGTCTAGATGTATCAAACAGTGTTTAGATATTGTACGGTATTCACATATCGTGATGCGTCTATATGTATCAGACAGTGTTTAGTTATTGTAAGGTATTATCATATCATGATGTGTCAATATGTATAAGAGAGTGTTTAGTTATTGTAAGGTATTCACATATCATGATGGGTCAATATGTATGAGACAGTGTTAAGTTATTGTAAAGTTTTCACATATCAAGATGTCATATGTATGTGGCAATGTTTATTTATTGTAAGGTATTCACATATCAAGATGTCATATGTATGTGACAGTGTTTAGTTAGTGTAAGGTATTCACATATCAAGATGTCATATGTATGCGACAGTGTTTAGTTATTGTAAGGTATTCACATATCATGATGGGTCAATATCTATGAGACAGTGTTAAGTTATTGTAAAGTTTTCACATATCAAGATGTCATATATATGAGACAGTGATTAGTTATTGTAAGGTTTTCACATATCAAGATGTGTCAAAATGTATGATACAGTGTTTAGTTATTGTAAGGTAATCACATATCATGACGTCATATGTCGAGGGCTCGGCGCAAGACTATGGTAACTGCACTTTTTGTCAAAATGACTTTTTCAGGTTTTTGGAAGTACTTTAGTCATTTACATAACCTGACAAAATATTATAGAAATATCTTAAGGTTTATTTGAAAATTCTAGAAAATGCAATGCTATTGTAACTGAATTTGATATATTTTTTAACGCAATACTATTGTATGTAGACTTACAATAGTATTGCACTTAGAAAAACACAATAGCTGTGTCGTAAGTATTGTGCAAGACTATGGCAACTGCATAGTATTGCATGGAAAATGTATTGCATGAAAATGTTTTACAAATCATAAATGTTTTTTTTTTAATGAATAATATAAAATGGAACCAAAGGTATGAAAAAACTTTTTCTTGCCAAAAAATAGTGTGTCCCTATTTAAAAAATATAATATAAATATATTAAAATATAAAAAATTTAAAACATTTTTTTAAAAAACTTTGGATTTTGACCAAGTTTTTGATATTTTATAAGATTTTTTTTAAGAGGAACTGAACTTAAAACGTATGTATATCGTTTTCATTTTTGGAAGCCTTACAGTAAATCCCAATACAATATAAAATGAACATTTTATTATATAAACAATTAACCAAAATAAGATTGGGTGTTTTTTTTGCCTATGTTGAGGTATTAAATAAAGTAACTGTTATGTCAGTTTCTGATGATGAAGAATCTGCATTGTCTGTTTCTATTTCTGATGAAAATAGTCCTGTTTGATTGGACCAGTCCTAACCATTCTGAAAATAGTTTAATTGACAATCGATGTAAAAATCCTGCCAATGTTGATACAGTTCAGTCGAGTCGCATAGTCAGGAGGGTGATAGCACTGATACAGTTCAGTCCGGGTCGCATAGTCAGGGGGTTGTTAGCACTGATACAGTTCTGTCTGAGTCGCAAAGTCAAGGTTGTGGTAGCACTGATACAGTCCAATTCAGGACACATAGTCAGGGGGTTGGTAGCACTGAACCAGTTCAGTCTGAGTCGCAAAGTCAAGGTTGTGGTAGCACTGATACAGTTCAGTCCGGGTCGCATAGTCAGGGGGTTGGTAGCACTGATACAGTTCATTCTGAGTCGCAAAGTCAAGGTTGTGGTAGCACTGATACAGTTCAGTCCAGGTTGCATAGTCAAGAGAGTGGTAGCACAGATACAATTCAGTCCCGATCACATAGTCGGTGGGGTGGTAGCACAGATACAGTTAAGTGTGAGTCGCAAAGTCTAGGTGGTGGTAGCACAGATACAGTTCAGTCTGAGTCGCAAAGTCAAGGGGGTGGTAGCACAGATACAGTTCAGTCTGAGTCGCAAAGTCAAGAGGGTGGTAGCATTGATACAGTTCAGTCTGAGTCGCAAAGTCAAGGGGGTGGTAGCACTGATACAGTTCAGTCTGAGTCGCATAGTCAGTGGGGTGGTAGCACTGATACGGTTCAGTCAGAGTCGCATAGTCATGAGAGTGGTAGCACTGATACAGTTCAGTCTGAGTCACATACCGAACCAGGACATTCAAGAAACGGGAAGTAGGTTATAAATGACATAGGTACAAAGAGTAGGGAAAGAAAAGAAATCCAACAAAATGAAAAATAAACATTTCAAAACAAAATCGAAACTCGGGCTGAAGTTACAAATCTCTGTATTCTGGGAAAACACATAGTGGAAAATTAATGAAGGAAGGTTGCGGTCAAAAATGCAAATTTAAATGTAAGAACAATATTTCTGAAGAGGACCGTGAGCACATTGTTCACACCTTTTGGAGACTTGGAGATATTAATAAACATTTTATTGACGAATATTCAAATCAAAAGAAAAAATACCAGAAAATCAAACGGCTCAGAGATTCATCCACATTTAATAGTTTGGACTTTGCCATCTTCAAATTCGGGGTAAGTATTCAGGTCTGTAAAACATTCTTCTTGGCAACACTAAGCATAAGTGACCAAATGGTTGCAACTGCACATAAAAAGAGAAATTCTGTTGGGGTTTGCCAAGATGACCAATGGGGTCGGCATGACTCCCCACCAAACAGAACACCCGAAAATCAGAAAGAAAGGGTAAGACATCCTATCAAATCCTTCAATACAATTGTGAGCCAATACTGTAGAAAGGACAGTAATAAAAGCTATCTTCCTGCAGGACTAAGTCTTGCAAAAATGTATAGGTTGTACTGTGAAGAGTGTGACAGTGAAGGGATTGCAAAGGTGTCAATGTTTTTTTATGACATATTGAACACTGAATTTATTTTGGCCTTTCACAAACCAATAAAGGACCGATGTGATGTCTGTGTGAGTTATGAAAAAAAAAGGGTCCAGTCTATTCTGTGAACTTGTTTTACAGACAGCGCTCAAAGCCCAAATTTACTGATCTAGTTTTGAAGAGACTGAGCACAGATTGGAATCCAATTGCAAAAGCAAAGTAATTAAATAGTGTCCACCGTTCTTTTTTTTTCTGGCATGGCGCAGTCGGTAGAGCGGTAGATTTGTAACCGGGTTCAATCATCCGTGGTGCCACTGAGTTTTGTCGGTGTGTTCTTGGGCAAGACATTTTCCCTTAGCCTTGTCCGTCGGAGAGGGGCGTAAACCGAGCGGTCCCGTGTATCGGTCTATATATCCTCCGAGCACGTTAAAGAACCATAGGAAACTATTTGATAATAAGAGTAGGGCACGGCTCCCGGATTCCTATTTATCCTTCCCCTCTCTCTGGAGCGGCTCTAAATAACCTATACTGTGTTGATGAGCCGTTAAACAACATTCATTCAATTCAATTTTTACGTTTGCCCCATGAAATGGATGATGAATAACGGACGTAAAATAAAAAAAAAACAATGTACAATAAAAGTACACTAATGTTATGTTTGATAATCTAAGAATGATCCCTATGATAATTCATAGTTAACCAAAATCATAGTTATAGATTTAGTGTTTGTTGAGGCTAATGAGATATGAAATTATTGAACTTGCATGTTCATGTTAAATATTAATATGAATGAGTACATAATAAGCCATCTTATTAAATACCTATTAATTCTCTAATTAATGTTTAATGGAAAGAGAGCATGCATATTGTTCATATTATGAAGTTTGCCAGCTTTTTTGAAAATATTTGTGGACAATAAATGTATCGTTTTTTGACTACCGGTAGTTTAATATTAATGTAATGCTTCATCTTTGTCATTAAACATAATTTAAGAGTTCCTTAAACATTTGTCATGAAATAACATTGTTATGAACAAGATAATATAATATTGATAAATATGTGAACATTGTATGGCAAATGTAAACTAAATAGAATTTATTTTTAAAACGGTTTCATTTTTATGATGCTTTAGGACTGGTCAAATCAGTAATTGTTGTCACGAAAATAATTTGATTGTAAAAAATTATAATTTTTTTTACTATTTATTGAAATTTGATAAATAATATTGCACTTCTTACCCTGTACAGAACTTGGAAGAATTTAAATATACAAATTAAATAACCTAGTATTATTATCTGAGATAAAATAATGTTATTGATATTATATTATTGAAGTTGATTTTGGATATTTTAATCTACTGTGCATTTCAGGATGCCTGTGCGTCAAATATGAATCAAGATCTTTTTTATTGCTTACTTTGTTTTCATACCTGATATGGTTAGAAAGAACGAAGGATCTGTTTGCAATCCTGTCATAGCCATACTGTATGCTTCACAAAGGCTAAATTTCATTTTGACCCCATTATTTCCATTGTAAAAATTAAAACAACATGGCGACGTTATTTTTTAGAAATTGTCGTCTGCACATGTCTGTTTCTAGGGTTCAGATGTACAAAGTAAAACGTATGTTGTTGTTGTTCAATGTTCAGCACCTCCGGCAATCAATAATACTAATATCCTGTATTTTGAAATGAAAACCATTATATCTAGAAAATAAGGGTAGGTAAATAGTATACTGCGGTTATAATTTGTAATTTACACCACGTTGGTCAATTGATTTCTTTAAGTCACCCTACCTTAGAAAAAAATTAATCTTCCGCCATCACCATTTTGTTTTCGGCTGTCAATAAAATTACATTTAAACACGGGGTGGGGTGTTCAAAATGATTTTTTGACTTTGCGAAGCTCAGAGGATAGCTACGCGAAGATTGAGAACAGATTCAGGAGCGTCCGTTTTCATTCTTTTCGATCATATCAGGTATGAAAATATAGAAAGTAATAAAAAAAATCTTGATTTATATTCGACGCATAGGTACCCTGAATTGAAATGAATTGAATTGGGGTTTTAAGGCGCACCAACACATGAAAAGGTTATATGGCGCCTAAAAGGCATGAACATGCCAGGCTCATCTTCCATGTACATAGAGATAAAATATGGGAAATGGGCCTAGAACCTTCTCACCCTGAACTGCAGAGTTGCTGCAAATTCTATCGTAGAAACTCCATTTACGCTGGAGCCACGTTATTGTTTTTCTGCCACTGCTCTTTTGATGCGAGCGAGATAGCACCTGAAACAATGCAGGGATCATGATGAAGACCTTTAATGAACATGAACAAAAAATGATAAAATGAACATGAATTTGGGGGGATTCTACCCCTCTGCCTACCCCTCCAAAGGGATCTGCAGTGCCCGTATTCTTTGCCCCGTGACCAAACGGGGCCCCCGGCAACCACACGGGGCCATAGGTACCCTGAAATGCACAGTAGAATGTTTATCAATTGTAGGGTCCAGGCTGATATGGATTTATAAAATGATCAGAGACATGCTCAGCACAATATATGTAGAGATTAACCAGTAATATTTCACTCAGAAAGAAATGTCTTAATCCTATTTTATTAATGTTTTTATTCCAAAAAAATATAACAATAATAATCCTAATGTTCATCTAAAATTGAACGCACCAAAGAATTACATCACTATTACAAACAATATCTAGATAATGATAAAAAATATATCTAATGATGTGAATATTTATTAAGTTTATATGTGTAGTCATTATCTTAGTATGCTAAAACTGGAAAGTAAAATGAAAATCATGTTTGTGTTACGTTTGAAAAAAAATTAAGTTACCAGTGTGGTCATTATTCAAAGATCACAATTTCTTATAGAATATTGAATAAAACATGGTAACAACATTACATGTGTTCAGCATTTGTTTGGTATTTAATTTGGTATAGTCTTGCAATGTGTTTTGAGTAAAAAAAAGATTAATAATACCATGCAAGACTATGGTAAGTTGACTTACCATAGTCTTGCCAATTTAAGTCCATTCGCCGATATCAGTATTCAGTGGCAAGACTATTTGCAAGTGAAATATTTTCAAATAACTCGAAAATTAATAAATGTTTTTGAAATTATTTATTATACATTAAAAAGGAATCTTTTTTTAACTTAAATCACAATGACATTTTATAATGATCAAATTTTATGGAAGATATTCAGTTTATTCCTTCTCCTGTAAAAAAAATGAAAAAAGCAGTTACCATAGTCTTGCGCCGAGCCCTCGATGTATGAGACAGTGTTTAGTTATTGTAAGGTATTCACATATCATGACGTCATATGTTATGAGACAGTGTTTAAATATTGTACGGTATTTACATATCATGATGTGTCAATATATATGAGACAGTGTTTAATTTTTGCACTGTATTCACATATCATAATGTCATATGTATGATACAGTGTTTAGTTATTGTAAGGTATTCACATATCATGATGTCATATGTTTGAGACAGTGTTTAGTCATTGTAAGGTATTCACATATCAATTTGCGATTGTCCAATAGAAAAACAACAACCTACAGCATGTTTATTTTGTCTGTCTGTCTGTCTGTCAGTCTGTCTGTCTGTCTGTCCGTCCGTCCGTCTATCCTTATGCTCGCGCGCCCGCCCGCGCGCCCGCCCGCCCGCCCGCTCCTCCATCCGTCCTTCCGTCAATCCCTATCTTTGTCTGTGTGTCTATCTGTCCATTTGTCCGTCCGTCCGTCTTTCTGTTTGCATTGAGTTTACCGTCGCTTTTAACAATATATGCGTCATATGCACTTGAATTACTCAAAACAGTGGCTGAAATACCACAACGTAGACATATTACAAGAAACACAATCCAGTCCACCGCCATATGCATGCCATCTTCGGGATGGTTAAAATTATGTACTATTGATATTATGAATATTGAGTTCTGCTCAACTCGGGACTTGAGGGCGTGAGCGGTAGCTAGCATATTTCACTACCGTTCATGAACAGTCTCAATCAAACCGAGACTGCAATATTTTGTATGTGTCGTGTTCGGCCGTTTCCAAAGGTCCATTATCATACTGGTTTTATTACATCAAACAAGTGAGTGCTACTTGTATGTGACATCTTTGGCTGCCCCACCTACATTAATCTCGATGTTTAATTAAACCAAATCGACGTGGCTATCTCACCACTGCTTAACATGGGATATGCTCATACATTAAACATACGTAACAGAACGATAACTGATACAAATAATGCACATGAAAATATATGATCTAAGATAGCGTCTAGTTATAGTTACACTGAATCTTTTTATCGTTAAGTGCTTGTTGAGCGGATGTCAGGGGAAACAATTTAATGTTTGGAGTGAACAACAATGAGATGAATGGCTGTGTATTTAATGGACTATTTATTCCCAATGTAGTACTTATAACTGACGCAACACAGATATTAAAAGCTTTTTGTCTTATCCAAGTGGCAAACGGAGATATAAATTTACACTTTATTAATGCGTTTACTTAAGGATTGTTTTTCATTTTTTTGCGATGTTATGGAAGTATAACGTATCACAAATTGTATAAAGCAGCGAAGCAGTTTTATACAAAATTTGTGACCCATCAATTACGTGTTATACTTCGATAACATCGCAAAAAATGAAAGAAAACCCTTATAATTACAAACTTATATCAATGATAATCTTTCATGACCGTCCATTTTATTTAATATGCCCTTGTAAACTCTAAATTAAATTAATTTCAGTCGAACCGATCAGCCAAATCGCACATTTTCAAATTTGAAATCTACTCCGCCCAAAGGTATAGGCCTAGATCTTAACGTTTCCTAAAAAAAGTGTGATTCTAGTGGCGGAGCTGCGTTTAGGCACTACAGACCCTGGCCAGACAATTGCTCAGGCCTAAAACTTCACGTCTAAATCCACTGTTTATTTACTTTCGTTCTGTGACGTTAAGGATTTGAAAAAATGACGTCATGTAACGTTTCGTTACGTCATCTTGACTAGGAATGAAACGGAGATGAGAAACTCAGGCGCGTAGCCAGATGGAAGCAAGGAAGCCGAAACCGTTCCATATTTCCCCCCTGATATAATGTTTGAAAGCCCGAGCATACACAGGACTCCTTTCACGTGTTGGGCTTCCACTTTGGTCTGCACCTGCGCAACTGGAACTATTTTATTTTGACGTGTTATTGAGAAATAACAGGACACTTTTAAGAACGACTAACCAATCAGAATGGAGTAAATATGTGTATTGTTCGCAGTTTATAATTATTTCGATTTTAAGGTCACGTGAAATAATGTTAATATATACTCCTACAACGGTTGTTAAATCGGCACATTACCAAAACGTTGGAGAAGCCTTTTTGCAAGTAATAATTTGTAAAATAGGCTGCGCGAAATCTGTGACCTTAGAACCTCAGACTATAACTATTTTCGTTTGAATGCACAGTCCAAAAATGAGATATAGGGTCCTATAGAAACCACAGCGTCCGAACGCAATGGCATCGAAGGTCCGGACTGTACTGCCAACAAGGATTTAAAAATACAATGAAAGAGAAAAAAACAACAGAAAGGGTGGTGAAGACAGTGTTTCCGACTTGGAAAGGTCAGTAGGCAATAAGGCCTACTGGTTAGCTTGAATCGATTTTATATGCGCATAATCCTCGCTATTATCCTGTCTTCAGCGCCCATATAGACAAGACAGTGTAAACAAAACTACATCCCATCAAAAGGAATTCTCTAACAATAAAGTCCACATCCAGAGAAACTAACTAAAGAAACCCATACAAAATAATAAACATCTCAGGATGTATCCAGAATTGTACTGAACAACCATAGTAGTTGCAGCTAAAAAGAAAACCAATCTAGGGTACGACCAGAATACCCGAGGGACGAAAGGTCATGCACCCACCTCCCTTAGTTGGGGTTTCAGTAGGTACAATCATAGAGTCCCAAGAGGTAGTCCAAAACTTGTTGCTCAGTGCCATACTGCATGTTCTATATATTGTCACAATTACTTTATTTCGTTTTTTTATCAATTCTTGATTCTGGATACATCCTGAGATGTTTATTATTTTGTATGTGTTTGTATTTATTGTCGGATTTCAAAACAATATGTTTGCTTAAGTTCACAATGAATGTTTATAGAAGATTTCCTGTTGTGATAACTTGAGAATTGAAACCTGGGTATTTATATTTCCTCATAAAATGATTTTTTCGTTTTTATCTATTACTCTTTTTCAGCAATCCACTATTATAATATGTTCAGATTGACAGTATTTGTACAGTTTCACCTGCGTCATATTGTTACTCGTATGCTATCGGACTTGTCTTTGTAACGCTTAGATTGTTATGATAGAGATTACACCTGTTTGTCCTATTATCTGCCCACAACGTATGTTAGAAACCAGTATTGTATCAATCAGCAAATCCAAAAATACAGTGCATGTACTCAGTACTACTTGATCATAGAATAATAATTTGTATACATTTACTTAACATATTTCTGACGTTGGGAAGATGCACTAATAGAAAACAGGAAGCTATAAGTGTGACAGTTTAGAGCAGTTTGTCTATGGTTATTCATCTATATTTCCGCATACAATGCTTTTGATAATGTTTATTTGTATGATAGAGTCTCAATGCGATCTGAAAAAGTGTTTGGTAATCTTGGTAAAGATCATTTTTGTCTTAAATTTCATACGTAATATGCATTTAAAATTAAAATTGATTCCATTAACTCGTCTGGAAAAAGAGTCGATTTGGTGACCTTTCTTGCTCTAAGTTTATAACGTTCAAATGAGGTTTTATATTGTGCTATAATGTAATAGTGTATTTTGATCACAAAACCATAATTTATAAAAAAAAATAACATATCATATGCATTACTATTAATGATTTATATAAAAACATCCAGACAAGTTAGTATATATGTACAACGAACTTGAAACTGAATTGATTCTGATAGTTGCTTTCCTATTTGTATTGACACCCATAGGCCGTTTAAACTGCGCCCATTCCCGTTAAAATCCAATGTGCTTATATAGTTTCACCTGCTAGAACATGTTTACTGATGTTTCACCTACTAGAACATGTGAACTGATGTTTCACCTGCTAGAACATGTTTACTGATATTTCACCTACTAGAACATGTTAACTGATATTTCACCTACTAGAACATGTTTACTGATATTTCACCTACTAGAACATGTTTACTGATATTTCACCTACTAGAACATGTTTACTGATATTTCACCTACTAGAACATGTTTACTGATATTTCACCTGCTAGAACATGTTTACTGATATTTCACCTACTAGAACATGTTTACTGATATTTCACCTGCTAGAACATGTGTACTGATATTTCACCTACTAGAACATGTTTACTGATATTTCACCTGCTAGAACATGTTTACTGATATTTCACCTACTAGAACATGTTTACTGATGTTTCACCTGCTAGAACATGTTTACTGATATTTCACCTACTAGAACATGTTTACTGATATTTCACCTGCTAGAACATGTTTACTGATATTTCACCTACTAGAACATGTTTACTGATGTTTCACCTGCTAGAACATGTTTACTTATATTTCACCTACTAGAACATGTTTACTGATATTTCACCTGCTAGAACATGTTTACTGATATTTCACCTACTAGAACATGTTTACTGATATTTCACCTACTAGAACATGTTTACTGATATTTCACCTGCTAGAACATGTTTACTGGTATTTCAACTACTAGAACATGTTTTCTGATATTTCACCTGCTAGAACATGTCTACTGATATTTCACCTGCTAGAACATGTTTACTGATATTTCACCTACTAGAACATGTTTACTGATATTTCACCTGCTAGAACATGTTTACTGGTATTTCACCTACTAGAACATGTTTTCTGATATTTCACCTGCTAGAACATGTTTACTGATATTTCACCTGCTAGAACATGTTTACTGATATTTCATCTGACTAGTTTTGTACCTCGTATATTGTTATGACAGGATTAATAAATTACTTTATCATGCAGATATGCAATTTTCTGCCTAATAAAGGGGTGACCTATTACATTTTGCTTTATTAGGCAATGGCCAATAGAGCAAATCGATGCGGAATCCCTCGGCGTTTATTGTACGTAACGTTATCTGACGTCATGCACGTAACGTTGCCTGACGCCATGAAACAAACAAAAAACAACAACATGGCGACGTCCTCGATAAACGTAACATTCTGAGAAATAGGTAATAATAGTTATTCATACATAAAATGTGGATAATCTACATGATAAATAGAATATTATGTCAGTGCCTTTTACTATTAAGTTTATTAGGCTCGGCACGAAAACGAAGATTGCATTCGTCGTTTTCTAACAATCTTCGTTTTCTAAGCCTCGCCTAATAAACTTGATAGTAAAAGGCACTGACATAATATTCTCTATCTATCATTTCCCCAGAGATTTCACCTGGTCATCCTATTCTCCATGGCTGACAATATATGTTACCAGAACACTTATTTGTATCAATACGCTGTTCCAATGCTACAGTTCATAGACACATTTTAATTTATCTTAGAGGCATGTGGTTATGAACATATCTAACAGAAATCTGGCGTTAGGAATATATGCAGGTATAAAATAAATAAACAAGGTTATCAGGTTTTCATGAAAAAACTTGAGATCTAATTTACACATGTGTTTTTGATAGCTGTTAATTTTGTTATGTTTGTTTTTTCCCCCGTAATTCTCCCAAACTATTTTTTTTTGCTAGTTGATCACATCCTTTCGTATTTCTTTCGTAACCAATATTTGGAATTATTTGGTAACACATTTTTTCTCTCTCACAATTGTGAAAGAAATATAAAAAGATCGGACAGGGAAAGTAGCATTCAACGAGGTCATTCAACCACAAAACACAGAAACAAACACGCAAACAGACAAACAAGAAGGCAAAAGTAAAAATACAAGCAAACGACATCACAAACACAAAAGGGTTGACAATAGGGCTACCGCCTTGGAACGGTCAGTGGCAAAGTAGGCCACTGGTGGTTTTAACCGGTTCTAGGGTGCAACAAACCTCACACTTACCCTGTTGTCATCCCATTAAAACAGGACAGTGTAAATAGAGAAATCCCCGCCATGATCTAACACTAATGCAATCGCAAATTAACAAATTGTATTGTTTGTTCATTGATGATAATGGGTGAATTTGCAGACTAGTAAATAGTAATAATAATAATAATAATAATAATAATAATAATAGTAATAATAATAATAATAGTAATAATAATAATAGTAATAATAATAATAATAATAGTAATATTAATAATAATAATATTAATAATAATAGTAATAATGATAATAATAATAATAATAATAGTAATAATAATAATAATAATAATAATAATAATAATAGGAATAATAATAATAATAATAATAATAATAATAATAATAATAATAATAACAATAATAATAGTAATAATAATAATAATAATATTAATAATAAGAAGAATAATAATAATAGTTATAACAATAATAATAATAATAATAGTAATAATAATAATAATAATAATAATAGTAATAATAATAGTAATAATATTAATAGTAATAATAATAATAATAATAATAGTAATACCCAGAGCCAATTCGACGGCGTGTCCTCGCAAATTCCCAGTTGTTCTTCACTCAGGTCAAATTCCTGTGACCCTGTATCGAGTTCTAGAAGGTTAAAAAAAACATTACTAATTAAGCTATATTCTGTATGAATGACAGTGTAAATGAATAAATCATGTTTTATTTAGGATATTTACACGTTTGTTTATATTTGATCTTTTGACGACTCTTTCCCCGTGCTCAACGCGTAATGTAGAAGAAAAAGTTATACTGAAATATCTTAATTTTAACGTTCATGTTAGGCATAATCAAAACAATAAAAACGAACCCTATTATACATGAAACGCGCTGGACAGACGTCTGCGTTTTACATGTTTATCGTTAATAAAAGGTTATACCGGGTTATGTGCAGTACTTTGGTAGAAGTACAGTGTAAATGAATTGTTAGTGTAATTGACATTCTAAATGTAGATATAAAAATCAAACAGGAAAAGAAGCAAGTCAAGGACGACAGTCAACCGCAAAAAGACACAGAAACAAAGACCACATTTAAAGATGAATAAAATGCCAAAAAAGACATCACGAACATAAAAGGGTTGACAGTAGGGCTATAGCCTTGGAACGGCCAGTGGCAAGCAAGGCCGCTGGGGGTTTAAACCAGGTTTTAGGGTGCACCAAAATTCACACTTACCCTACTTCAACTCAAAATCTCAAAGTGTAAATAAAGAAATCCCCGCCATGAACTATTCTCAAAGCAACAAGGCAGCATTAATAGGCAATAGAAGTTAAACAAAGATGCTCGTATATATATATAAATACAAAACACAATAGCCTAGAAAGCCACAAAGAAGGTACTCAATGACTTGGCAGAAGCCAGAGCAGAACTAAGATTTACACAACAATCTAACATGATTTATCAAAATACCCAGTGCTGATTGGTTATTGGAAACGTATGCAATACCTCTGACGTCAGGTATGTTAACCGTTATGACTTCATTTAAACGCCAGAAACAGGTTAACCGTTGAGACGTCAATGGAATGCGTTATATTAAGTGAGGCTACGTTTAAATAGGTTGAAGCTGCATATGTTTCTAGTTTGATGAGATGGGCATAAAATGTAAGTTATGAGAATTAGTTTTTGGCTTTGTTCGATCTCTCGACAAAATGTGTAGCATGATACATAAAATTCATGTCATATAAGTAAAGAAATATTTCCCCGGGTTTATATTGTGTCAGATGAAAACCTACTGTTTGTAACTTGAAACACATTGAAATCGCGGGCCTGAGGCCCTTGATATCGATGAATTTCAAATCCAGCCCACCAGGTATTACTATAAACCCGCTGGAAATATTTTATTTCTTAAACATTAACTAGTCAACCAGTTGCCGAGTCGAATAGTCTACCTTACGTGGCCCGAGTAATAACTTTCATACCCCATCCAACCTCTTCTCCAAGAAGCGAAAACGAGGTTGGCTGGGGTATGAAATAACACCTTAATTTCTGCTTAAAAGTTTGCATATTGTAAAATTAAAGCATTTAACATGTAATGTTATACAGGTTATCATATGTTTTTAAGTAAAAAATATTTTTAAACTTGTTTTATTGCCGAAATATACGTTATAAAATCATGCTTATATAAGTTTTCCTGTCGCTTAATGGAAATAAGGCGGGACCACGAAATGGTTGTTTTAACTTACACACATTCTGAAATCGTACATATCACTGTGCCAAGTATTTGTACATTTAACAAGAACCTGAAATAAATTCCGATAGTATGTCCCTTATGTGAATTGCCAACCAAAAAGCTTCCAGATTACATCCAGTTATTTTATAATCCACTTTCTGTTTTTGCATTGTGCTTATAGCAGTGTATGTATAAGTCATGAAACTTTGCATGATTATAACTTAGGATATGTACTTTAAATAAAATGCAGGAGACATGCGTGAGGACCCCCTGTACCAGTACAATAAGGCCCTAAAACTTATACATTTATCAGATTGTAAGAACAATTTAATACTTGTTCTATCATTTCAAATATATATAACACCTGTATGACATTGGGGTCCAAAAGGGAGTAACACCATTGAAGATAAAAAAAGTACACTTTTAATTCATAAAAATAACTGCAATTCGAAAATTATGTTTTGTACCTACCTAGATTGATATCTTCATAGAGGATGGATAACATATTACTACAATGTTGCTGCTACAATGCCAATGTAACGTCACGCGATCTATATCAATGTATAAGTCATATTTCATTGCAACATAACAACACTGACATACGATTCGTATATATTACATTGATTTATTTACTAAGCAACATGTCTAAAGCTGTCTTTTTAAATTTGTAATATATTTAGTAATACCAGTTTAACAAAAATATGCCAATGATGCCCTAAAGGGTGCATGTCCTGCTTAAATACATTACTAAAGGAGAACACCATTTTGCTTTGTAAATTGATACTTTTTCACAAATTATATCATTCCATATACTAATGAAATCATTCATTCCTTCATAAAATGTTAAGGATATATCTTTGAATCAACTATCAATAGTAATACTGATTCATATGCATTAAAATAGTAATACATATTCTGTGTATACAAATTATTGTTTAAAAATACATTGTTTATTAAAACATGTAATGTGTTTTAGAAGTAGTTACTCTGCTCTTCAGTTCAAGAAATATAAAAAGATCGGACAGGGAAAGTAGCATTCAAGGAGGACAGTCAACCACAAAACACAGAAACAAACATACAAACAAGGCAGCATCAATAGGCAATATAAGTAAAACACAAATATGCTCGTGTAAATATAATACAAAAAAAACAATAGCCTAGAAAGCCACAATGAAGGTACTCACTCAGTAAGTATTTTTTGTTTGTTCTAATAATATTTAAATCAATATCAATCTATGACTAACACAAGTGTGCATATTATAATGCTACACTTCCTGTTCTTCTTCCGGTGCAGCATTTGTTACTGTATGCCTTATCCCTTTGTTGAAACCAGTTAAGTAAAGTAATTTGCTGATAGGTGTCTAATGGTGTTCAAACAAGCGCGTCCTTTACTCATTGAAGTAGCTTGTTTTTGAAAAAAAAAATTGCCTTGTTTAATGAGTTTAATCGATTAGAGTACAGTTAGCATCCTGCTCGCGGTGGTCATTTTGTGAATTACTCCCCTCATTTGAATCGTTTTAAATTAGTGTAATATATTTTCTGTACTTTTGTATCGGTTTTAAATTACTATGTAATAGTCTAAGGTATTTGGAACGAAGTGGTAAATACGTCTGCTGACTAGGGAGTGTATGGCAGAATATCAGCCCGGAGGTTGCGATCCACGGCCGGGATACACCAACAAATCCATCAAAATAGTACTAATATCTCCCTTGATTGACATTCATATACAAAGTAGGTATAGGACCGGTCTGCCCCAATGTCAGTATATTGTGATTGGGTTGCGTATCATGTCATGTGTCTACGACGTGGCGTTCCAAAGTGGCAGGGCTAATATTACGTTCGTTGACACAAGTAGACAGTTCCCGAGTTAAATCGCTATAACGTAGAGCATTGCGTTAATTAACACAAGTAGATGATATCGCTATGATTTATATGCAATATCTTTTACAAGCGACTTTAAATGCCATATATACAAAGAAAATACATATATGTATACTAGCTGTACATTTGAAGTCGGTTTAAACAGTCAGAATTGTATTGCCTTACATTTGTAATAACTAGTCATTAACAGACGAAATTCATAATTTTCCATTGCCGAGATGTTGAGATGTTAACTTATTTTCAGAAGGCGATACCATTTGAATTTTTATCCTCAGCTTGTATAGTAAAATAAAATCTTCGGCGGAATAAAACGACAATACTTTTCAACATTCGATTTGAAAGATATTATATTATCAATGTGCACAATGAACATGACATATACAGGGGTTTAAAAGAATCACACTACGATGAAGACTGCACTCTCACATTGCTCTTGAAAGGGCAGTATAGGTTAATTTGAATGAAAGTTGCTATCCCTTTAAGATGTTCCTGTATAACTCTATATATAGGCACTATATTACTCAAACTCTCACAGTTTTTAGAGAAGATTTTTTTTCAATGTTCTAGGTAACACTCTGACCCTTGAGCTAATGCTACATGCGAATTATTATAACTCTATGCCTTGTGGTTTCATAGTGGACTTCTCAAGTGTTCTCGATATAAGTCTATGAAAAACATGTGAACTCTCATTATACACACCCTGGAACCCCCTCCCCCACCCCTATCACGCCCACACTGTCCCCCATTGGTGCGGCCATTTTTGACCACGTCATTTAAACAAGCTTGATAGTTTAGCTGGCTATCACGTTTTAGCAAAATCTGTCGAAAACAGTGTTTGCAGTTATAGAGAAGTTTTTTTTTATTGCTGTCTACTATCTTTAGTAACAGAATCCATCTTGGAACTCATGTTGACCTAATTTCAACACACTTGAATCACACTAATCTAAGGATTGTTCATGGTCAAAATTAGCCAAGCCGTTGGTGAGAAGTATTTTAAAGCAAATGTTAAGGGAGGCGGTCAAATCGTAATCGCAATAGCTTATATTGGAGCACTGCTTAATTTAAAAATAATGCCCCTTTTGAGGGCGTCATAGTTATTACACTTAACAAGTAAGGAAACTAAGTAAAATACTTTCAATAGAATCTTGTTACTGCTTTTTATTTGTTTTACTTATCATGCTCATATTTCGAAAAGTTTTTCCGACACAAAAAAACATAGTATTACGATTCATAAAAGTTTGTTTATTAAAAATTGGGGTGCGTCTTTTAGGACCTCATTTACCCAGAAGATATGGGTCCCTTGGCCTGTCTCTTGTTTTTTATTTAAAGGCCATACCCTAAGGTTCAAACATGCAAGTCCGCAACTATACATACCACACTATTATATAGATTCACCTGCTTGGAAATGTTTACTCATATGCCTTCTGACTAGGTGTTAGATCTTGTAGACCATGTTAGACCTTGTAGATTGTTATTACCAGATTACAGGATTAATAATTACTCGATCATTTGCACCTGTTTGGGCTTTTCTGCTAGGCCGACAATTTATATTATCAGATAACATGTTTGTATCAATTAGGAGATTCGATTAAACATTTTATAGAGTAATCTTTACTTTATCATAGATGAAGGTGGTTAAAAATATCATCTATATATGTTTATCGTTGGAAATATGTACTTATAGTATAAATAAAATAGGTTATGAGGTTTTCAAATAATTTACAAACGGCTTTACGTGTATGTTTCTCAGACAAACATTATGTTTTATTAGTATTGCTTCTCCTGTAGCTCTTCCAAATTGTGATTCTTTTCGCCAGGTGATCATTAAAATACTTCATATAACAGTTAGATTCCAATATTTGGAAATACTTGATAACAGTAGTTATTTTTGTTACACGCACATTTATAATTGCTAATTATCATTATACGTATACTGATTTCAGTGTAGTGATTCAAGATGGGTTGATTATTAGTTTTTTGTTTATTAGTTTTTTGTATGTGTTTCTTTAGTTAGTTTCTCTGGATGTGGACTTTATTGTTAGAGAATTCCTTTTGATGGGATGTAGTTTTGTTTACACTTTCTTGTCTATCTGGGCGCTGAAGACAGGATAATAGCGAGGATTGTGCGCATATAAAATCGATTCAAGCTAACCAGTATGTCTTATTGCCTACTGACCGTTCCAAGTCGGTAAATCTGTCTTCACCACCCTTTCTGTTGTTTTTTGTCTCTTTCATTGTATTTTGAAGTACTTGTTTGCAGTACAGTGCGGACCTACGATGCCATTGCGTTCGGACGCTGTGGTTTCTATAGGTCCCTATCTCATTTTTGATACCGCGTTACGAATATTGTTTTCGAATAACAAGACCTACCAATTCTTAACATATTCACATACTTTATTATATTTTACTACAAGGAATATTTTCACGGCAATGCATTCAAACGTGAGATACTCTAGGTACGATACACATTTTACCGCGGCTTTATTTAATAGTAATAGGTACAGGTAACAGGATAATAACACTTTATTTATTAATGTATTAATGTTTATATACTACTAACAATTTGCTAAGGATCATTTTTATTCTTCCATGTAATTTTATTAGAAATAAATTCACAATAACGATAATAATTTCATTGATACTTCAACAATTCAACAATTTCAATCAAGTCATGAGATCACATGAACATACACTGCCCTAAATAATTTCATGTAAAATAGAAATTATGCTATTTATTTCAGCAAGATATTTAGACAGCAAAAAAGTGATCCTTAGCAAACTTTTAGTAGTATATTATATGTTTATATTATAACCGCCAATATGTACTATAAATATGAGCTATTTTAAGTATACATCATAAAATTCATATCGGCGGAAATTTTCATATGAACACAATTAATAATTTTAAAAAGCACAGCGTCTTATTATAAAGCAAGGAGAACCACAAAGAGATCAAACACTCGACTAAGTTGTTTACAAAGAGAGCAATAATACAGCTAAATCGGAAATAATTTGTTTTCATGTTACTGCAGTCTCCCTTGAAGTTTTCCATCACATTAATGACATTTATACAACGACCACGTCGGAGTAGGAGTGGTAGAGCGCCTGGCTCGCATGCGTTAGGTCGTGGGTTCAATGCCCGGCCGGTTCATACCAACTACTTTATAAAAATGGTAATAGCAGCCCCTATCTTAACACTCAGCATATAAGTGTAGTGCTAGGAATGGTCGGCCCGTTGCGAGTATATTGTGACTGGGTAGGGTATCATGCCTTGGTATTCCAATTTCGCAGCTCTATACAGTTGATCAATGACACCGACGTGATATGACTGAACTACCTCACGCATGCCTATATATTTTAATACAATTGGCAACGTGTAAAATAATACCGAATGAACAACTATTTCTTGTTATGATGGATAGTTCTTGCGTATTCGTTATATTTATTTTACATTTTGATTCATTTACTCAATCAACCTCCAGTGCCGTTTTTATCTGCTGATTTATTGATTCAAGCAAACTCCTAAATCGTGCTTTAGCAGTAGATCTTTATTTGGATCATGAATTAGCATGTATTTCATATGTGTTTTATCCTCTGAGCTCTCATTTACATTATGACTTAGATTGTTCCATATGTATGAGACAGTGTTTTGTTTTATGCTTAGCAGTAAAATAGTGGATTTTAGCAATGAAATAAAAGTGGTTTTTCATACGTGTGAAGTCTAGAGTATTATTTTTTCACTGCCGGAACTATTTTTGTTTTCAAAAACTATTTTTTTCCGAAAGTTGCCATAAAAGTTAAATATTTGGATTGGAAATAACTTAAATAAGAACATGAGTCGTAGATTATTGAAATCGGTTAAGTAGTTTAGAAGTTACGGGGAATTAAAAACAGCAATTTCATCATACTAAGCCAATGACGTCATCAACTTTTTATTTACTTTTCTGATAAACTGCAGTACACTTTGATTATAAAGCACAAAATAAAAAGAAAAGTAGTTATTTTGTCGTGAATAACAGATTTTATTTCATCTCAAAGTGAACAAACTTCATCTGATTATAAAGAGTTGTGTTATGACTGGACTACCTCTTGGGACTCTATGATTGCACCTACTGAAACCCCAACTAAGGGAGGTGGGTGCATGAGCTTTCGTTCCTCGTGTTTTCTGGTCGTACCCTAGATTGGTTTTCTCTTTAGCTGCAATTACTATGGTTGTTCAGTACGATTCTGGATACATCCTGAGATGTTTATTATTTTGTATGTGTTTCTTTAGTCAGTTTCTCTGGATGTGGACTTTATTGTTAGAGAATTCCTTTTGATGGGATGTAGTTTTGTTTACACTGTCTTGTTTATTGGGGCGCTGAAGACAGGATAATAGCGAGGATTGTGCGCATATAAAATCGATTCAAGCTAACCAGTAGGCCTTATTTCCTACTGACCGTTCCAAGTCGGTAACCCTGTCTTCACCACCCTTGTTTGCAGTACAGTGCGGACCTACGATGCCATTGCGTTCGGACGCTGTGGTTTCTATAGGACCCTATATCTCATTTTTTCAAGATTTTCACTCATGATTCGCATTCGTGAAAATATAAAGTTTTCACACTTCTCGATGAAATAAAATCTGTTATTCACTCCAAAACAACAAATATCCTCAACTTATTTATTGTATGGTATCAAATATCATCTACAAAAGTAGGTATACATTCCGAACAGGAAATGTAGCTGCCACAACATCACAAAAGTGTATGTTTTAATTCAGAGCAATACCATTGTTATCGTAATTTTTCAAGGTTTGGTAAACAAAAACTTTAAATTCATCTAAAATAATATAGGATATACACGTTTGTAAATATGCAGTACCACTGGTTTCATTTAAGTAAGTAAATAGTTGCACAAGCAGCTTCGCATATATAAATAGGTTGTTTGAAGTGCATATTGTTGGATGGATGCGTTCGGTAAATGCTACATTTCCTGTTCTTCTTCCGGTGCAGCATTCCTTACTGTATGCTTTATCCCTTTGTTAAAACCAGTCAAGTAATTTACTGATAGGTGTCCAATGATGTTTAAACGAGCGCGTCCATTACTGCTTAAAGTAACTTGTTTTTGAAAAAAAAAATATTGCCTTTTGCTTAATGAGTTTAGTCGTCTAGAGTACTTCTAGCATCCTGCCCGCGGTGGTCATTTTGTGGAAGAATTACTCCCCTCCTTTGCATCGGTTATAAATTATGTAATATATTTTCTGGCAGAATTACTCTTCTTCTTTGCATCGGTTATAAATTACTGTGTAATCTATTTTCTGAAATAATTACTCTCCGTTGCATCGGTTATAAATTACTGTGTAATATATTTTCTGAAAGAATTACTCTTCTCCTTTGCATCGGTTATAAATTACTGTGTAATCTATTTTCTGAAATAATTACTCTCCGTTGCATCGGTTATAAATTACTGTGTAATATATTTTCTGACAGAATTACTCTGCATCGGTTATAAATTACTGTGTAATATATTTTCTGGAAGAATTACTCTTCTCCTTGGCGTCGGTTATAAATTACTGTGTAATATATTTTCTGGAAGAATTACTCTTCTCCTTGGCATCGGTTATAAATTACTGTGTAATAAATTTTCTGGAAGAATTACTCTTCTCCTTGGCGTCGGTTATAAATTACTGTGTAATAAATTTTCTGGAAGAATTACTCTTCTCCTTGGAATCGGTTTTAAATTACTATGTAATATTCTGACGTATTTGGAACGAAGTGGTAAATACGTCCGCTGACTAGGGAGCGTATGGAAGAATATCCGCCCCGAAGGTGCGATCCACGGCCAGGATATACCAACAAGTCCATCAAAATATTACAGATATATCCCTTGACTGATATTCATATAAATAGTAGTGCTAGGATCGGTCTGCCCCAGTGTCATTATATTGTGATTGGGTGTGGTATCATGTCATGTGTCTACGACGTGACGTGCCAGAGGGACAGTTCTATAAAATAGAGCATTGCGTTAATTGACGCATTTAGACAGTTCCCGAGTGGAATCGCTATAACATAGAGCATTTCGTTAATTTACGCATTTAGACAGTTCCCGAGTGGAATCGCTATAACATAGAGCATTGCGTTAATTGATACAAGTAGACAATTCCCGAGTGGAATCGCTATAACATAGAGCCTTGCGTTAATTGACGCTTTTAGACAGTTCCCGAGTGGAATCGCTATAACGTAAATGACTCAAGTAGACAATTCCCGAGTGGAATCGCTATAACGTAAAGCATTGCGTTAATTGACTCAAGTAGACAATTCCCGAGTTGAATCGCTATAACATAGAGCCTTGCGTTAATTGACGCATTTAGACAGTTCCCGGGTGTAATCGCTATAACGTAAAGCATTGCGTTAATAGACTCAAGTAGACAATTCCCGAGTGGAATCGCTATAACATAGAGCATTGCGTTAATTGACACAAGTAGACAGTTCCCGAGTGGAATCGCAATAACATAGAGCTTTGCGATAATTGACAAAAGTAGACAGTTCCCGAGTGGAATCGCTATAACGTAGAGCATTGCGTTAGTTGACACAATTAGACAGTTCCCGAGTGGAATCGCTATAACGTAGGGCATTGCGTTAATTGACGCATTTAGATAATTCCCGAAAGGAATCACTATAACCTAAAGCATTGCGTTAATTGACGCATTTAGACAGTTTTTGAGTGGAATCGGCATAACGTAGAGCATTGCGTTAATTGACACAAGTAGACATTGTTGTGATTTATATGCAATATCTTTTACAAGCGACTTCAAAGAAAATACATATGTTTACATCCAATTGGACTTACTGTATACTAGCTGTACATTTGAAGTCGGTTGAAACAGTCGGCACTACGCCTTACATTTGTAATAACTGGTCATAAACAGACTAAATTCATAATTTTCCATTACCGAGATGTTGAGATGTTACCTTATTTTCAGAAGGCAATACAATTTGAATTACTCGGTTTTTATCCTTAGCTTCTATAGTAAAATAAAATCTATGGCAGAGTAAAACGACACTACTTTTCAAGATTCGATTATTATATTGAATCAATGTGCAAAATGAACATGACATATACATGGTTTTAAAAGAATCACACTGTAAATACCTTAATGTTTACACTAAACTTTGTTGAACATCTAGATAAAGACCGAGACTATCACCTACCAAAATTTAGAGGTCTGTCGAATGTCTGTTCACTGATTGGTCAGTCTATTTTGATGATGCTTTATCAAAATTATGAATAGCACTGAGTTGTTTAAATGATATATTTCAATGTTATTTTCCATAATGGTTAGTATATATCAGAAACAATACTGCTATTAACATTGCTTGACACTTGAATAACTTCTAGTAACCCTGCCTATAGTTAATGTTGTAGGCTCCGATGTGATCAGTATGTTAATCTCAACATCTGTTTTGCAGATACCAGATTGGAAGTTCATTACTTTACTGATGCAGATACCATGTTGACTTACTGATGCAGATACCATGTGACTTACTGATGCAGATACTATTTTGGAAGTTCATTACTTACTGATGCAGATACCATGGTGATAGTTACAACTCGCACTATTTTAACAACTTCATTGTTGTCTTTTATCAATAACGGACGCAGATACAATCTTTGGAATATATGACAAATTGTTTCATCACACACGTAGCAACATCAAACATCTGACGGATATAATCTCATGAATGATAAAGCACATGAATATGAAACTAAATGTGTTATGCAATCGCATGTGATTTTGGTGATTATTCCGGGATTGATCCTATACTGTTTGTGATTACCGATATTGCTAGCACCTCGTGTTAAAGTGAGTAATTGCATTACGAACAATGTCGAGTAAATCCGAAGTAAAACTATCCGTTAATTTGAACGGAAAGAGTTGTTCAGATGTTGTTGGTGGCACAATTGGATTTTCTGACAAACTGCGTGCAGAGCAACAGACTACACTTAACGTATGTGACAGCGTGATAGCAACGGAATGCGGGGAAATCGAACATAACGAGTGTCAGAGCGATGGCAGTGATAGCGATTCTTGTAACTCGGAGAGTAAATTGACAGGTGAAAGTGACCGCTTGAAACGCAAAAGTGATGCACATTTCGCGCAGGCCAGCGCTAGTGAAGTAGCTAAAACACGATCTAGTGTAAGACGCACACGTGTTGACTTTGTAGACATGGAAATAAATGATTCCAATTCAAATAAGAACGATATAAGTAAGGACCTCAGCAGGCTTTCTCGAAAAGGTACGGGAAGTGTGCGTTATACTCAGCCGCGTTTATCCCTGTTAGGGAAACCCATAAATTACAAAATGCACAAAAGGGATTTAAGATACAGGTTTGTGCAATCTCGGATATACAACTTTCTGGAGAGGCCGAAAAACTGGTATGCGATCCTTTATCACATAGCCATGTGAGTATTACATTTTTAGTCAAGAATCTACATTTGTTTTGCATGCGTGATTGTTAGCCATTACATGAAGTTTTTTTTTTTTCTGGATGTTGCACCTTTTTTATATAAGTTTATGTCAATGACGAGCAATGGGTTTTGGTAATGAGGACGCCTTACAACATTTCCATGCAAATTAATTCCTCTCGCTACATAATGCCGTTAAACGGTAATCTATGTCATTTTTCTATAGTGAGCAAACACTCAACATCCAACAATACATATAAGTAATCTACCATAACGAAGCAGCATACTAATTCCGTTTGATGTTGAGAGATGGACATCACTGTTAAAGTCAGAATATGTTTATTTTACATTAACGGAGATGATAGAGTCTTTGTGTCAAGTCTCTGTGTATAATAGTACGGTTAAATTTGCATTAAATCCCCCGATGTACCCAGTCGTTAATAGAAACAACTGATTAGAAACGTACGCTTTGTTTAAAAGGCACGCTGACTTTTTAACTCGTGAGTTTACACATAAACATTACCTGTGCTATAAATAAACCACTTGGGTCTGCACACTTCCTGTGTTGTGCTTAGCGTTGACGAGGCGTGTATGGGATACATCGTAATTAGTACACACATATTTATTCGGCATAGTATGTACAGTTTACTTTTATTCAGTTTATTTGTTTGCGTTATTCTCTAAGTTGTAACGCTTCCGAGTGCTTCGTCAACTGTTTCAGTTTATGTCTTAATAGTCTGCCTTTAAAAGTGGGAATAATAGGTAGTGTTATCGAATAAGCGAATGTATATGCAAGAAATAAACACCGGGTAGTTCGTACTTGTACACATCGCAATCCCGGGCAAACGGTCCATTGCATCGATGGTCACCGTGTTTTTTCTGGCCTGACAACGCTGGACATATTTAGTTTATAATTATATACACCTACTGTAACGTAAATAATCATTGACTGTACGGAAAGGAAACCATGACAACATACAACTCAAATACAGGGAACAATTTATAATTTCTATTGATGATTTATTGCGAACGGCCAGTTACTTTCTGTAAATAATGCATAAGAATAGTTCAAGACCTTGCTGTAAACATACGTGTTTAGACCAGAATAATGTATCTGTTTTAAATATATCAGACCCGTTTAAGAAATAAAGATTTATTATACCAGAATATAAACAGGTATTTGCATCTTTAGCAAGCAATTTAAACATTGATATCACATTACATCTTGACGTCAATTGTTTGGATTTAACCGAGTTCTCATTTGGCTCTTGATACGTATACACATCGTCTGTATTTGACATCTTCCCAGGAGAATAAACTTGGACTTTAACAGATGTTTCACATTTACCTTGAGTGCTGCGTTCGTCAATTCCTAAGGATTATTTCTGTATTAAAGTCTACCATCACAGTTGTGTTGGCGAAAGTGCAGTGTGGTTGCGATGTAGTGTTCCCGTAATTGGCACC
This sequence comes from Cyrtodaria siliqua, assembly GCA_037043455.1. NCBI lineage: Eukaryota > Metazoa > Mollusca > Bivalvia > Adapedonta > Hiatellidae > Cyrtodaria > Cyrtodaria siliqua. Next base: position 89,289 of record JAWPHD010001704.1, on the reverse strand, counting down.
GGTGGTGTATTTATGTGTTTATATACAAATGATATGAGTAAGGACTTGAACAAGTTGTCCTGTAAAGGAACGGACAGTGTCGGATATATCTCCTTATCTGTGAAGCCTGTAAATCACAGCATGCACAGACGAGATATAAGATACAGGCTTGCGCAAAATCGGATTTACGACTTCCTGGAGCGACCAAAAGTCTGGTATGCTTTTGTGTACCACATAGCCGTGTAAGTAATTGCATAAATGTTAATTTTAGATGCTTGTTTTAAACGACCATATCCTTGTGACCTACGACCATATAGTCGTGTTCGTACATGTATAACTGTTTATTTTTGTTGACTTGAGATGCATATTGTTAAACGACCATATAGTCGTGGACTAAGATCATAAAGACACGAATTACGACCATATAGTCGTGGACTATGATCATAAAGACACGAATTACGACCATAAATTCGTGTTCAGACATCTATTTATTTTTGTTGATTTGAGATGGGTTTTTCTAATTGCTTATTCTTATTTTTTATATAAGCCATTTTAATCCAAACCAGTGCAATCGTCTACTTATACATTAGCCCACTTAATGTCCCAGGTTTAGGTGTGCTGGGATCTAGGAAGGGAATAGGCTGGTCCGCTTCATTCTGAAAAGCAAACAACAAAAACAAACAAAATACTTGCAGAATATTGACATAATCTTATGTTATAACTCGTCATAATGGATATACACACATTAACATGCGCTCGTGACCTTCTATTTATACTCGTAATAGTATGGTGATCCCCCTGTTTGCCGGTGGTCGCTTATTACCGTGGTAGTTTGTAAAAATCCCATTCCCATCATGCAATGTCTGTTCATAAGGTCATTTGTATGCGAATGTGTTGACCTAGATTGCCGCTATGTGTCAACACAGGAAAAAATCAAAATTATTAAATATTTTTTATTTTAAAAGGTATGAAACACATACATTCTATTTTTTCTATTATTTTTCTCTTTGTCAGAAAAAAATAGCATGCCTGTCTCAAAATTGATCAAATTTGCTTTTTTTGGTGTCGTCTGATAGTTTTAAGCTTGGACATCTTGCTTCATAATAAATCAGGTCACTTGTTCCCAAATATGACCAACATCCGGTGCCAACATAAAAACATGCGAGGTGATTTATACCTATACACCGGTATACCACCATCTTTGTGTTTTGTACCAGACTTGATGTGACATATTTGCGGTGATAATTTTACAATGAAAACACTTTCAATTTGAAATGTGTTGATGGATATTGAAAGATAATAGATTATCTTATCATCTTATCCCATATAGTTTTAAATTGTTATATTTTCGCTTTCAACCGGATGCATTTTATGACAAGTACACCGGTATATAGATGAGCGAGCATAATACGTATTAATATTGCATGTTGTTTTAAATGTTACGCACATTGATGCAAATTAGTTGCGACGAAAACGGGAAAATACCACTCGCTACTGTATTTACTTTGAGGAAACTATTGGTGAGACTATTCTAAGAATGTTTACGTAGTTTAACTTTTAAGTTTCCAATAGTGCAGATTAAAATATATAATTACTACTCCTGACTCATTAATATTTTAAAATCAAATTTCAAAGAATTAATCTCGTACGATTAAACGAAATTGGATCTGCTTACTTGGAGTAGTGCCATTATATCAAGTCTGCAACGTTTCCTTCGGCACTTTCCAAACCCTTTCAAACAATGCAAACACTAACTGACGCACTGGATAGGAAACCTAACAATGGCAATCACAGTTTTCCTCAGAATATCTATTTACTAATAAAATTCACTTCATGAAGGTGTTTTCCCACACCCCTCCCCTCACACCTACCAAAAAAAAAAAATAATAGAAAAGAAATACTAAAAATAAAATAACCACAAAACAAATAAATAACACAAGAAAGATACACACACAAATACGAAAAGAGAAAAAAAACACGAATATAACGTATGTTAGGCATTTGACCGACAATGGACAATTCAAAAGATGTTGATTGGATCTCTCAGATTGACGCTGCAAGGAAAGTCAACAGCGTTTAATATTTTAAATATTAACGTTGTGTATTCCCCGTTAATAACAGAACAGAACAGAACAGAATAACAGACTTAAACTATACAGTTTCTCGTCTACAACATGCTTACAATATATAAATCTAGTCAGAAAAATAATAAACAATGCAAATATACAATTACACAAATAGATAGATAAATGTACACAGAGGACGGTCCTACTTTAACGTTGGATCGTGTTACTTCTTAATTTAAAAGCATTAAATATATAACTTGACACATTATTTACTAGTTTAAAATCTTGCGATTGCAAAAGTTCAATAAATTTAAAAATAGATGGATTCCTTCTAAAACAACATTGCACACATCTTTTTCGTAATTCATTATATTTATTACAAATTAAAACAAAATGATACTCGTCTTCAATATCACTAGTGTGTGATGATAGGCGTAGTTGTGTTATGACACTTCTAGGTTTTCGTTATTTAGAAATATCTAAATATGTTTCATAAACGAAATTTACTTTAACGTTTTTATAAAATAGTAAAACATTATTTTCAGCAATATCCGTTTTCCATTTCTGAATAAAATTGTCTATTAGCCGTAACTTTAATTCTTTGCAAAAGTATTTCGGATTTACACTCTCTGGATTCTCCCATACATATCCATGCCCGTGACTAAAAAGCAAAGACTGAACATTAGCGTTCCATTTTATTTTATTTGTTAGACAATCACTTAGTGAAACGGCATACGCAGTTTTTAAAACACAATGTCGGTATATAACAGTTCAAACCAATATTGTATAATCCTACAAAATCTATATTTATCACATAACGTCCATTGTTAGCAGTGTCGAATACCCATTTAATATTCTATTGTATGACACACGTGTAATACAACCTGGAACGATTTTGATTGGTTGAGTTAAACCTGTAACACTACGCACGTTTATTAACTGAAACTATTTTATTTATTAAAATTCACCCAGATCTGAGTCATAAACTTATTATTTGTGACAGCTTATAAAATAATACACGTTATACAAAACATTGTTGTTGGTTCGTTAACAATTATCTTAAACTGCTATTTTGTAAAGCGGTAAAACACGAACTCTTTTAAACGCAACATTATGTGTGAGACGCGACGTTACGACGTCACATATTTTATGACGTTTTGGCGCTAAAGTGTGTCTGACGTCGTGGCGGTTCTATGTCAATCTGAATTAATTGTTACTAATTTGATTACAATGTTACGTGATAAAAAGGATCTTAAACTCGTTCCCATTCCATATAAGATTGATGAAACTCGTTATGAATTATTTTTAATTTTAACTCGCCAAAGGCTCGTTAAAATTAAAATAATTCATAACTCGTTTCATAAATCTTGTATGAAATGGGAACTCGTTTAAGATCCTATATATATATAACGGGTATTTAGCCAATTCGCCATAAACACCTGCGTTGCTGGTTGATAGTTTCACATTTAGCACCTTTTTGCAAAACTTTAATTGTTATCCCTCCAACTGTTTTGATTTGGTGTTCCCCCATACTTCACATGCGTAATTTAGAATTGATGTTACAAAGGAATCAAACAGCTGGCATAGTGTTTTAGGAGTGAAGTCATATTTTTACTATTAGGCAAAAGTACTCCCATGGCTTTTAATTCTTTTCCAGAAAGGTTTTGTTGGTTTAATATAAAGGACACTGTATAGTTAAATACAACGCCTAAATAATTAAAATCATTTACAGTTTTTTCCAACTGATCATCCGAAAATTCCATTTCTCATTGGCTAAAAGTTCTCCTCTCCGTCTAAAATCAACGATCTTAGTCTTGCCTGTATTCACTCCCGATAATAACACTTAATTAAAAAAAATCAAGGAGATCTTAAAATGATAAGTTGTCCAGACGATCAGAAAACAAACAAGTTAGTGTTTGAAACTTTGGAGATTTCTGTTTCATCTCTCCAACGCCAAGAACCATTTTAATTAGAACAATCGCATTTCCTCGAGTTCAAGTACAATTTAAGCAAACACTCCTTCAGATCTTGGCTGAGTATCAATTAAAACAAACACACGAACGTCTAGTATGTGTTGCGAAAGCGAATGTTTTGTTTCAGGTGGTTTAAGTATTAAGACTAACATTTTGGAATGTTAATGAAAAGATATACATCTGACGAATAAAATAAGATCGTACTATTAAGAGCGTTCGAATAGTGTACTGCCATAAGCATGCACTTAGTATATAATAGTATTATTCTGGTCAGTTTATTCGAAATGTGTTACATGTGTTCATGCACAACGTAATGTCATATAATAATGCAATTCTCTTTGCCAACATTGCTTTTAAGATTCCGCTTACAGTTATAGGACTGACCCGAGATTCCTCTGTTTATTGAGAATCTCTGTAATTCATCTATGTAATTAACTGACCCCAGAGCAATAAAATACCCATTTTCGCACAGCAGGGCATCAATAAGTTGGTGTAACAAAATGCTATCTGCAAACAGAGATAAGGCAGTGCTATATACTTCTACAATTTAATTCTGCATGGACGTAGTTTTACCTCATTAGCTGGCATGTTAGGTGATTTATTGTCATTTTGTTGACCTCATGCTGGGTATGCCGACACCAAGCTGATTATCATGTAACTTGAGCTGAGTAAAAACTACTACAGGTTTTCGGGTCAGTCTTATAACTGCTTAGTGTGCGCAAGGGAGTGCGACATTAGGGACTGAAACTAGGGTCGAGTAGTAATATGTAGGAGTTAGAGGTGAGTGTAGCGTTTTAATAGGCTGACTTTTGGGACGAATGCAATAATGATTATGCTAGAGCTAGGGGTTAATGAAATAAGTATAAACTAGCTGTGGGCTAGTATTACGTGCCGTATTTAGCTTATGGGCGAATGTAATAGACGAATCGAAGACCTTGGGCGAGTTAAGTATATCTAGGGTTTAGTGTAATACGATGGATCTAGGGGAGAGTGTAATATGATGGATCTATTTTCAAGTGAGCTATTCTAGATATAGGTGCGATTTTTTTTTGCTGAAAATAGGGACGATTGTAATAGACCAAAACTACACGCGTGTGTAATAATATACTGGATCTAGAGGTCAGTGTATTATGTTGTATCTATGGGCGAGTGTAATAATTATGCGAAGCTTAACGGACGGCTACGGCAAGATTGTAAACACATACTGGAGCGTCTATAACCATTGATAGCAAGTAATAACAATATTATCGATTGTAACATATTGTAATATGTATAATACCCTAAGAATACAAAGTACAAACATATTATCTCAGTTAACTACCGCAGATGGGAGCGATACGTACACCTTCTAAGACTATAGTGTAACTTGTTTGATGCAGAGATTACCCTATACCCCTAAAACTCATTCAGTATGTTTATGATACATTTGATGCTAGGTCCTACAGTAATTGGATTATTATATACACTGATGCTTGCTGAGCATATAGTACATGTTTAAGATATATTAAAAATATAATGCACCAAATTATAATCCTAACTATTCCCTGGATGTATGATTAATAGCATTGGTGTGTACTTATTTGTATGTGTATATGCACATGCATGTACGTGAGTATGTATGTGTGTGTGTGTGTGTATATATGTATATGCATATGTGTGGGTGTGTACATGCACACTACCCAGAATGGGCATATGGAGGGATCGTGCAAGACATGTATAACCCATATGTATATCAAGTCAATCTGGAAGTGTCTTGCGCAGGGCCTCAGTACATGGTATGTTATCTTTATTGCTATCATATGATTTGATTTCCTGTTTGTTCATTGATGATTCTATTCTATTCGACGTTGTGTGTGGTGGTTGTGGGGGGGGGGGGGGGGGGGGGGGGGTCTGGGTAGTGTAATATGGTTTACCTTGTGGCCGAGTGTAGAAAGAGGCTGCAGTTAAGGGCAAGTGTTGAAATAGGGCAAGTGTAATTGTAGTGTTGACCTATGGGCAAGTGTAGAGGTGGGCTTGAGCTATTGGCTATTGTAGGCTAGTGAAGAAAACGACTGAATGTAGGGGGCGAGTATAATATTAGGCTGGAGTCAGGGACGTTTGTAGTAACAGACTGGAGTAAAGAGCGAATTTAACGTTGCCATAAGCAAGGACTTTCAGATTAACGTTTTACTGAACAACACAGTCTTCTCCGAAAGTTACCATATATTTATGAATATTTATGAATAGCACACGTAGCTAAGCATGCATGATCCATCAAAGATAATTGCTAAAGTGTAAGAATAAAATTAACAATATACATTGGCATAATAAAGTGCGATTACCGACCACAAATGTAGTTTCTAGTACGACTGCAATACTGCATTAGATTTGGTCCTTTACCAAACGAAATAACAACACGCATATGTATAATGGGCGACCTTTTATAGCCGCCACAAGGATTTAACGAAAGCTAGTGTGAATGGCATATAACAGATGCGATAATGCTGAGACCACTCGTCATCAACAACATTTCAGTACATGGCAAATGTCAAAGTCGCGGTTAATATACTTTAGTTACTCGATAAGAGACCGCGGTATCAGCAATTTAATACAGAACAAAGTAGTAAGGACGTCAACCACAAACACACAAAGAAACAAAAAACAACGTTAAAGATGAAAAAAGGCCAAATAATACATCACAAACATAAAAGAGTTGACAATAGGGCTATCGCCTGGTAAGTCCTGATCTTTTAAAAGAGTAATTTATATTTATCCCTTAGCTAATAGTATTAATAATAGAATTTGTTATAAAATAAAAAAAATTACAAATAAAATGTATTGTTTACAGTGTACTACTTCTTGGCCTGCCTTAAGGAATTATAATTATCATTCGCCTCGACAAATGCCTGCATTTGTATAGCAGATGATTGCAGCACTACGCGATCAATTGTAAGCATTCACGCCAGTTTAATCTGAACGTGTTATGTAAGACTACTCAACTGACGACATACAAGCCAGTTTAATATGAACGTGTTATGTAAGACTACTCAACTGACGACATACAAGCCAGTTTAATATGAACGTGTCATGTAAGACTACTCAACTGACGACATACGAGCCAGTTTAATCTGAACGTGTTATGTAAGACTACTCAACTGGCGGCATACGAGCCAGTTTAATCTGAACGTGTTATGTAAGACTACTCAACTGACGACATACGAGCCTGTTTAATCTGAACGTGTTATGTAAGACTACTCAACTGACGACATACAAGCCAGTTTAATCTGAACGTGTTATGAAAGACTAATCGACTGACGACATACGAGTCTCATAATTAAGATGCCGCATTGAAAACCACTTACTCGCAACAAACGATTTTAAATTACCATATGGCAATCTTTAAGTATGTATTTAAGAAGGAAAGTTACACATCGATTGATTAGCCAAACTCTATCATTACTGTAACCGTAAACAGGTTAGGGTTAGGGTTAATGTCCACTCTCATACTCATTTACCTATATTTAAATAACAATAATGCAATGTGCTAGCTATCAAAAGGTATTTAGTGTTCTTCAGTATTCTATCATAGCTTAAATCTACTGTTGCTGAAATTTGATCATCATACACGTACATTTTGCAAATATTATTGGAGATTAGTTAACGGCAGCAAATGAAGCAGCTTGTTATTAATACAGAGATTGCGATGGTAGAAGTTCTCAACTCGACTATAAGCTCTAGATAACAATACGTTGATAATCACAGACGATGTTTCTCGCGGAACATTTACGTCTAAGTGCGGATAATTAAAACGATTTCAAAATTGAAGTAATCCACCTTGACATAAAATGTGCCAATTAATTCTCCATTTTCAATCGAGAAATAACAATTCGAGAAGAACTGCAACAATATCCGAAATATTACCTTTGTTGAGCTGCAGTTAGTTAGGATATATTGTGAACCATAACATAGAGGAAAGAGTAGCAAATGTTTACTGTAGTATCCAGATACGGAGAGGTGAGGCGATGTCTGAGTATCTAGAGAAAGCATGCATGAGTAAATGAACACAACCCAGAATGAGCATATGGTTCTATTGGAGGGATCGGTGCAAGAAATGTGGGAGTGTCATGCACACGACCCTCAATACTTGGGTATCATTTATAACGATACATTAAAATATGCTGTTTTTACTTTAATGTAATACATATCTTATCTTAATTGCTATCATATGATTTGATTCCCGTTTTTTCATTGTCATGCTCCCATTGTTATGAATATCACAATTGAATATACTATTCTATTCTATTCGACGACTAGGCACCCTGAAAATCACAGTAGGTATGGTATGCTGGAACTATGGGCTAACTAACTAGACTCGCGTGTAGTAATAGTTTGGAGCTTGGTTCGAGTGTAGTTTGCTGGAGATGGGGGAGAGTGTAATAGGGTTAAGTTTGTGGCGCTTGTAGAAATAGTCTGCAGTTGGGGGAAAGTGTTGAAATAGGGGCAAATGTAATTGTAATGTTGACCTATGGGCTAGTGTAGAGGTAGGCTTGAGCTAATAGTGAAGAAAACTACTGGATGTAGGGGGGGCGAGTATTATAATAGGCTGGAGTCAGGGACGTTTGTAGTAACAGATTGGAGTAAAGAGCGAATTTAACGCTGCCATAAGCAAGGACTAGTACGTAGGTAGCGTTGTAGTAAGCTGAAACTTGGGCCGTGCATAGCGTTGTTGATAGGATTGAAGTGGGTGGCATTATTAGCGTTGCATCAGGCTATATGTAGAGGCGTATGTACTGTACTGGCGCTAGGGGCCTTTTCGAGGCATGTTGCGTTGCATGTATTTATACGATGTAATATAACATCTATCTGCCAACCAACTGATACATAATGTTACTTACGAGCATTCTCTGTCACAACAAATCGTCTGCGTTGAAACGATTTATTTAGCTCACATATTTTAATTTTATTATGAAATGGTTACCTGTATGAACGAAATGCAAATGTATGATAAACGGTGTACACACGTCTTCAAAAATGCTTATACAATGCAAATGCTGTGATAAATTAGCGTCAATATTCTTAGAGCCAAGTCAGTCTTCATTTGATATAATAGTTTTTATGTGATTTATAAACAAGCGCAATTTGCGTTTAGGCTACTTGAATGCACTACATGCATTCACATCACATCAATGATGTAAATGTTGTCCTGACAGTTTAATGAAACGCATTGTGCACACAAAATATAAAACAGCTCTAGATGTTGTCATGACAATGGAATAGAACTCTCTACGTTCTCATACCTAACATACATCTATTGAATATTCTGAATGTCATGCAATTCTTGCACATGAGAAACTTCGAGTATTTTCGAGATTGTATAATAAAATGGTATCCATTCAGTCGTTCATCAGTTTGCTGACGTTATAAAACAATATCTACTCCCATGTATTACGATAATTAAAGATGTTATTTGTCTTATTATAACAAATGCAAAATTGATAATTTTAATCTATCATTCTTTAATAGTCTATAATACCTGTGTGTAATATATTATTATATGTCTGTATACATAAGTTTAGTGATAGTACTATAAACCGATAGTGGGTCATATTGTTAAGAACAAATCCTGAACGGAATGGTAACGTTTAATGTTTGCCTTCAGTCATGTCTTCTCTTGCATTACTGATTGTTCTCGAGATGCGCCGCTGGCTTCCGCCAAGTTATTGAGTATTTGCTTTGTGTCTTTCTAGGCTATGTTTTTATCTTTATATATATATGATCATCGCTGAGTTATACTAATATCGCCTTTTAATGTTGCCTAGATTGTTAGAGCATAGAGCCTGGCGGGGATACCTTTATTTACACCGTTCAGCTTTACTGGGATGACGATAGGGTAAGAGATAAGTAGGTCTGATGCATCCTAGAACCTGGAATAAACCCCAGCTGCATTTATTGCCGCTGACATTTCGAAGGTGGAACCCCTAATTTGAAAATGTTTATGTATGTGGTTTTACATACTTCGTTTGTATTTACCCTATTTACTGTAATTGTTTACTTGTTTGTTTTTAATGCGTGTTTGGTTAATTATGTTCTGTGGGCGATACATTTCCTTTTCGACTCTTATCATTCTCTGATCTGCCAATACACTAAATTTGCGACAACCTGTAATACTCATACATGTATATAGTTAACCAGTGTAATATGTATAAACATTTAACAGATATATAGAAAAGGGCATGAATTTAAGAACTAATCAGTGATCGGATGATCAAGCCTTCAATACTATGCCTGACATATCAGCTTTTATTATTATGCTTAAATTATCCGCTTTCATTATAATTTATACCTAAGACAACTATAAACAGCATACCTGGGCGAATAAAGATCCGGGTTCATATTTTGCAGACCTAGGCATAAATATTAGCCTTAGGCTTTTGTTTTTAAATACATAGACTTAATACGGGTCATTCTTGTTTTATGTGCAAACCCATGCTTGGCATCAGCCTTTTTCCTTGCATGCATTGTCTAACTATCAGCCTTACTATGTTTAAAGACTTGTTTGCAGTACAGTGCGGACCTAAGGTGCCATTACGTTCGGAGCTATGGTTTCTATGGGACCATATATCTCATTTTTGTCATGTTTTGGAGTATTCATACGTTGCAACCGGGACTCGTTAAGTTATTAAACAGGACTACGTAATAGGCATAATTTAAAGATGAGCACATTTAATAGGAAATTATAGCACATTATGATGGTTTATTTTTATTTATACTGAGCCACATAGCTTAAGCAAATCGCATCCAGCATCTATTATTATGCATACATATTCAATATCAGATTAGCGTTTTACTGAACAACACAGTCTTCTCAAACGTTTCCATATATATACGAATAACACACGTAGCTAAGCATGCATGAACCAGCAAATATAATTGCTAAAGTCTAAGAATAAAAATAACAACACATACATTCGCATGTGGTCTACTATGAATAAAGTGCGATTACCGACCACATCTGTAGTTCCTAGTACGACTGACACTACTGCTGCCGGTACGACATATATCTGTGTGCATGTTTGACATTTGCAATTGTATTTATGTTTCAACCTGCCTAATAGTGCAAGTGTCATTTATTGTACAATCCTTATGACTAACAACTATTATAATACATACAGTACAGTGGATCCCTTGGAACTCACAAACACAAAGAAAGAGAAAATTAACAAACTCGGTTCTATTGAGTATGATAATGATATGTTAAATAAGATGCAACACCTCTTATGAACCCTAGCTCCGCCTGGATCGATTTTCTACATTAAAGTCCCTTTGGCTTGTGTCCTTTATCCAACGAAATAACCACACGCATTTGTATAATGGGCAACCTTTTACAGCCGCCACAAGCACTTAACGAACGCTAGCGTGAATGGCAATAACACAGATGAGATAGTGCTGAAATCACTCGCCATTATCAACATGTCTGTACATGGCAAATGTCAAAGTCGCGGTTAATATACTTAAGTTACTCGATAAGAGACCGCGTTGTCAGCAATTTAATATAGATATAAAAATTGAATAGGAAAAGTAGCAAGGACGACAGACAACCACAAACACACACAGAAACAAAAAACAACTTTAAAGATGAAAAAAGACCAAATAAAACATCACTGACATAAAAATGACAATAGGGCTACCGCCTTGGAAGTCCTGATCTTTTCTACCAGATATATTTATATTTATCCCTTAGCTAATAGTATTACACAATTGCAGTGCAAATTTGATCAGATATCTTTTTTACAAATAAAATGCATCTTTTACAATGCACTACTTCTTGTACCGCCTTAAGGAATTATAATTAACATTCGCCTCAACAAACGCATGTATTTCTATAACAGATGAATGCAACACTATGCGATCAATCGTAAGCATTCAAACCAGTTTATGTGTTATGTACGACTAATCAACTGACGATATACGAGTCTTATAATTAAGATGCAGCATTAAAATATATGTTACTTCACTTAGTGGCAACCAACGGTTTTAAATTAACATATGGCAATCTTGAAGTTTGTGATAAAGAAGGAAAGTTACACATCGATTGATTAGCCAATCTCTATCATTACTGTAACCGTAAACAGGCTTAGGGTTGGGGTTAGGGTCAACGTCCACTCTCATACTCTTTTACCTATATTTAAATAATAATAATGCAGTCTGTTAGCTATCAACTCTTAAATAGTGTTCTTAGTATTCTATCATAGCTTTATATTACTATTGCTGTAATTTGACCATCATCCACGTACATTTTGAAAATACTATCGGATATTAGATAACGGCAGCTAACGAAGCAGCGCGTTATTAATGCAGAGATTGCGACCTCAACTCGACTATAAGCTCGTGGAACATTTACGTCTAAGTGGGGATAATTAAAATGATTACAAAACTGAAGTAATCCTCCTTGACATAAAATATTCCAATTAATTCTCCATATTCAGTCGAGAGATAACAGTTCGAGAAGAAATGCAACAATAGCCGAAATATTACCTTTGGTGAGCTGAAGTGATGTAGGATATATATTATTAACCATAACATAAAGGAAAGGGTAGCAAATGTTCAATATATTATCCAGATACGTGTTAGTAGAGGCTTCGATGTCTGAGTATCTAGTGTGTTCATAGCAATACAAACCACCTCTTACGACAAGAGGTGGAAGATTCGTATCCATTGATATACCAACTATTTACAAGGTTTCAAGGCGGTAGCCCTATTGTCAACTCTTTTGTGTTTGTGATGTCGTTTGCTTTTATATTCCTTCCATACCTGACGAAAATATTATCTGATATAAATATGATTATTTCACACATTTACTGGCAAGTCCACATAGTGTAATTAACTAAGTTTCAGGTAATAACACAACTCCGTATCAAATGTGTGACAAATTATCAACTCTATTATTTTGCAAAGCACAGAACGGTTAGTGGTTGACCCATTTACAGTTCGCCACTACGCTTTCCTGTTTGTTTGTGCACGAAACCGATATATTCTTGTCTTTATGATGACGTTTACCTAAATCTTTAAAAGAAATGTACAATTCAATGGTTGTCTTACAACTTGTCTGGTCGTGCCCTTAACGGTATATTCTCTTGTTGTTATGGCTTTTGCCTAGTAATTGAATACTTACATTGTGGCGTACTATACTTTTATTTATTCAGATATACATGATCATCTTTCACTTTTCTTATATTGCATATTATTCTGTCTAGTTTGTTAGAGGATATATCCTGGTGATACAGAGCAAGTATGCGCTTTAGTTCACACTAGTACCTGGACTAAACCCCCAGTGGTGCGTTGCTTCTAACCGTTTCACGTCGGCACTCCTGTTATCAAAATCATATATAAACATCGAACAGGAGAAGTAGCATTCAAGGAAGACAGTCAAGCACAAACAGAAACAGAAACAAGGAACACCTTTAATGATGAATAAAAGGCGCGATAAGAAATCACAAGGCACGATAAGAAACGGTCGACAATATGGCTACCGCATTGGAACGGTCAGTGGCAAACAAAACGCTAGTCATTATTATTACATAATCCCTATATTGTTACACATACCATTGCATAATATGTGAACACAAATACCATTACATCATCCCTATGTTAATATACAAAGTTGTTGCGAATGAAAACATAATATAGTTTGATGGTATGTGTTCAAATAACCCTGTTTAATTACGATCGTTTATCCTTAGTTTAATGTAAATGTTAATTGCGGAAATCAAATAAGCTTTACGAAATACCTTCGCCTGCTGTACCGACAATACAGACGACACTGTATTAGTTGGCAGCAGATTACACAATTAGGCCTTTAACAATACATCATTGAGGGCAATATACTTTGAGAATAAGTTTAAAGCAACCTAATTGCATGACAATCCAAAAAGTGTATAATGACAATTTGCGATCACTAAGTAATCAGTCCTCTTTCATTACAGCTCACTACGTCTCTTATTGTCAATGATTCTAATGTGCATATCAAATACATGCCATGAATAGCATGTTATTCAGGTGTCCCGTCACAGTAGCATGTAATCAGATAATTTGGGTGCCAACACATAATTTGGAAACATATTGTTGGCTGGGCAAAACATACTTTGTTAATATCGTCAGAATATTTGGCGGGGTTCGTTTGCCCCCCACCTCACCCATCACCCCATTGTTCCTACGCATAAAACTATAGTTTAACATAGATGTTACCTGTCTACGTATTTCTGGTTAAAAAACAAATGCATGCCTCGAATCAATTGTTTTTACTTCCTCCTTTTCGAGTTTGTATACAATTCCCGTCTTTGAAAGTTTAATTGTGTATCTCAGGAACCTACACAGTGTAAATCAAAGTTCTGTTTTGGTTTGTACACGGAGTTCTTACAGATTATCAACTGTGTAAATGTGAGTAAGGTGTTGGCCTATAACCCTGAACTTCTGGAACTACGTTCACTACATGCAGCAAACTAAGGTTTTGGCCTATAGCCCTGAGTTTTTGGAACTACGTTCACTAGATGAAGCAAACTAAGGTCATTCGGATAGTTGCATAATCGGTACTGATCAACTAAACAGAGCAGGTCTCCACAAATATAACATTCAATTTTTGCTTAAAAGGTGACTGATGTTGTCAATTTTACATTTAAAGGCTACAAGTTAATATTCTATTTTATAATGAATTGAATGCCGTGATTCTCCCCAAGAGTATGCTTAAAGGAACGCTTGACATTTTGAAACTCGCGACCTCCCGTCAGTGTTTTTTCTACATGACTTGCATATTTGAAAATCGTTAACAACTATACCGAGCCTCGTATGTAACCATGTACTTAAAACTTGTGACATCTTTGCAGTTAAATCATCAAAACAAAATTCCGTTTGAGTAGGTATTAAAAGATCACGTTCATGTCCACAGAATTAGTGCTGTTAATTGTGTTCAGTCTACGTATTAATTCTGCAAACAATGGAATCACGTAATGTGTGAGCAACGTATAGTACTCTAAAGACGTCATATCGCGGAGAGGCTAACACGTAAAGTTCCTTAAATTATGCATAGTTCAAAGCTAAATTGTACATTATTTACAACAAATGCTTTTATAATGAGTTTAAACTGATTTAGTATCGTTGTTTAATCACCATTTGCGTGAGTAATCGTTAATTACAAAACTTAAAACCAAGAAGATAGTTCGTAACACGGTATGAGGTATTTATTTAAAGCATGTTTGTATCAATTAGACAGATTTCGATCACATACAAACTGAAGTCAATTGTATATTTCTATAGTCAGTAAACAAATTACTTCGAATTGTGTACGGTAACACATATGTATATAAATATTCAATACACCCAATTGTATTTTTTGTGTGGTTTTTCGAAAGTTACAACGGAGGACAGACAATCTGTTCGCCAAATATCGACTAAACATTGCTTGGTCCCGCCTTAATTCCAATAAACGATGGGAAAGCTTATATTAGCAGGACTTTATAAAGGGTATTTCGACAATAAACATGTTTAAAAACATTTTTACTGATAAAAACGCGTTAACCTGTTTAAAAGTATCTTTTAAATGTTTTAATATTGCAAAATACAACTTTCAAAGTCGAAATTTAGGTTTTATTTGATACCCCAGCCAACCCTGTTTTCGCTTCTTGGAGAAATGGTTCGATGTGTTATGAAAGTTATTACTCGGACCACGTAATGGGTTGGATGGTTTATGAAAGGTAATACTCGGGCCATGTAAAGGGTTGGATGGGTTATGAAAGTTAATACTCGGACCACGTAATGGATTGGATGGGTTATGACAGTCAATACTCGGGCCACGTAATGGGTACGTTCCATTTCCATTGAAATAAAACTGGTGTTAAATGCGTGCACCATTACGTGGTCCGAGTATTAACTTTCATACTCCATCCAACCCGTTCTCCAAGAAGCGAAAACGGGGTTGGCTGGGATATGAAATAAAACCTTAATTCCTGCTTAAACAGTTTGCATATGGTAAAATTAAAACATTGAATATGTAATTTTAAACAGGTTTGTTTTCCATATTTTTTCAGTAAAAAAATATTGTCGAAATATTCATTATAACATCCTGCTAATGTAAGCTTTCCTATCTTTTAGAATTAATGCAGAATCTAACAACCATTACGTGGTCCCGCCGTAATTCCATTAAGCGATGGGAAAGCTTATATTGGCAGGATTATATAACGGATATTTCGACAATACAATATGTTAAAACATTTTTTATGGAAGAAATGCGACAACACGTTTAACATTACCTATTATAATGTTTTAATTTACAATATGCAAACTTTTTAAGCCGAAAGCTAATCCCGTTTTCTCTTCTTGGAGAAGTGGTTGGATGGGGTGTGACAGTTAATACTCGGACCACGTAATGATTAAAGGTAACAGGTTTCACCAAATGTAACATTAGCTACTGGAAATAGGACTCGGTTGGTTATATTGAATCTACTCATGAGAGGTAATACATGTGTTAAATTATAACGCCCACTAACATTGACTTAAGCTATGTTCTACTTTAATGCCACAATATTGGGCTTGATGATCCCACTTGACAATAAAGTATTAACACTACTGATTTGTATTCGGTGGCGACTTCTACGGCTGTCACACAGCACGAAACAAACGCTAGTCTGAATGTCAATAAATACCGAAATGGAGATCCCTTGGAAGCAACAAACTATGTTCTTTTGCCAGATCGTTTAGTGAACGGTAGCAAGTATTTTTCAATACCGCACATGAAAAGTCTCAGTCTTAGTGAAACTGCAATATTGTTTATATTTTATTTTTTTCAACGATTTCCAATTTTCCATTTTTTCCCCCAGTATAAATCAAAAGTCCTGCAATATACACTCAAGTGATATGAAAACGCAACACGGGAATTTCCGCTATATATTGTATGTACAATATGCTGCTTTTAATCGAATGGTACATGGCTACGTAAGACCTTTCCTTTTGGAAAAAATACTAAAACAACAAATAATACAGCAAATAGTATTCCTGCAATGTTTCATTATTCACAGAGTACGCGTTTGGCTCAATCATGTGAGCAAACTTAGAATGCAACATTTTGCAATCTATTTACGTTAAATACAGTACTGAACTAGCTCAATTTTTCAAAGAGCTACTTCAACATTTATGAAGTTCTTGTGACAAAGTGTAGTGTGATTAAAACGTCTACAACATCACAGTTGTGTCCTTTCTCTAGTTAACTGCAACTTTATTTTTAAAAAACATCTTGGGATTTCTTTGGAATATTATGTGCAACTAAGTGTGCAGTATATACAATATATAGCGGAAATTCCCGTGTTGCGTTTTCATATCACTTGAGTGTAGGATGTTTATTTAGCTTGAGACTGAGCTAGATTATATTAAACCACGTATATCCTGCTGTACGCTTTAATGTATCTTCTAACTTGCATAGCGTCGCAACAAGGGATTTTAAGTCCATATGACAACTAACGAGAAGTAATTGCCACGGTTCAACAATGTATTCCTCGTCTATAGTGCGATGCACTCGATAGTTCGCAATGGTGAAACGAACTCACTATATTAATCAAAACTTAAAACAAACTTCTAACCCATGCTCTCTGATTATCTCAATTAATCATTGTTTATGCATAGTTTGGCATTAAGACAGACACATTAATTATTATTATTATTATTATTATTATTATTATACCATATTTATATTGCACTCTTTTCATATATAACGTACGTTTACATTACTTTACAGTGCTTTACAAGTAAAACAATAATACATTCACACACAGTCAAAACTAAAAAAGAACAATACATGTATTAACTCTTAAGATATGCGAAAATATTTAGTGGTAAAATATAAAACAAAATATAGATTATATTGCTAAGATAAAGTTAAGACATTATTATTATACTGACTAAAATTAAAATCCATGTTTAAAAAATAGTACTGTCATAATAAGATGATAAAACAATGGCAATCATTTATGAAATAGTCCAGCTTAAAATACACATCAGCCACTATATATCATTAAAAAGAAATGAGTTTTCAGTGATCTCTTAAAAGAGTCAAGTGTGTTGGAATTCCGGATTCCCACTGGAAGCGCGTTCCACAACTTTGGAGCAGCAGTTGCAAAGCTACGGTCACCGTATGTAACTGTACGAGATCTTGGTACTACAAGAGTCAGAGTGTCACTTTGGGATTATAAGTCACGCTGTGGTCTATACACCTTTAACATGTTTTTGATGTAGCTTGGAGATTGGTCATTTAAGGTTTTATAGATGTGACTCAATATTTAAAAGTCAATCCGGTATTGCACTGGGAGCCAGTGAAGCTCCTTAAACACTGGTGTGATGTGGTCGAAACGAGATTTCCTAGTAATGATACGAGCTGCTGTATTTTGAACTGTTTGAAGTCTTAGGTAGACCGCTAAGCAGGGAGTTACAATAGTCAAGTCCGGATGTAACAAGGAAATTTACAAGGGTTTTGGTTGCATCAATGGTTAGATATTGTCTAATGTGACCTATTTGTCGTAACTGGGCGTAACACGACCTACAAACAGCATTCACCTGTTGTTCCATGTCCATTTTGGAATCGAGAAATGCTCCCAGATTTCTAACACATGATGATGGTTTTATCTCAGAGTCTCCAACTTTAATAGATATGTCAGATATACACTCCACATTACGCTTGGAGCAAAACAATATAAGTTCTGTTTTGTCTGCATTTAGTTTTAACATATTGTGGTGCATCCAGGAGACAATAGCATTGAGACTTCAATGCTTCAACTTGAGAAATTTTGTCTGAAGGTTCAAATGATAAGTATAGCTGAGAGTCATCAGCATAGAAATGATGCTTTAGTCCATGGTGTCTACAAATTGCCCCTACAGGTTTGGTATACATGATATACTTTTTGGGCCCCAAGACCGATCCTTGTGGTACACTGTATTTCATAAGCACTGGATTGGATAGTTCGCCGTCAATGCACACAGTTTGATAACGATCACTTAGATAGGATGTCATCCATGCAAGTGGCTTACCGACTATTCCAAAGTCATGTTCAAGGCGATAGAGTAGTGTGCTATGATCGATGGTGTCAAATGCAGCAGAGAGATCCAGTAATACTAAGATAGTAACCTTGTTCTGGTCTAAAGACTGGAGGATGTCACTCTGGACTTTGAGTAAAGCACTTTCGGTAGAGTGACACTTTCTGTACGCCGACTGATGTTTCTCGTAAAGATCGTTAAGGGACAAATGCTGTCCCAAACGTTTGTCGACTACCTTCTCTAACACCTTTGAGATAAATGGGAGATTGGACACAGGTCTGTAGTTTTTAAGAGTGTTTTGATCAAGGCTTGGCTTTTTTAATAGAGGTTTTATACTTGAACTTTTAAATGTATTTGGTACGTATGCCGAGTGTAGAGATGAGTTGATGATCTTCGTCAGAACAGGTAAAAGTTCATCAAGACATGATTTCAACAACCATGTTGGTATTGGATCTAATTCACACGATTTATTCGGAGATTGTAGGATTATTCGTTCCACTTCCTTGGATGTAGCAGGAGTAAAATCTGTCAGATGATTTTCTAGTGGTACCTGAATGGGGGTCAATATTCATGGAATTGGAACCAGAATGATTTCCTGAAAATATATCGCATCTAATGGTTTCTATTTTGTTTATGAAAAGGTCACTGAAATCCTGTGCCAGTTTCTTAGATGAATTGTTGGAGGGTAATATGATATCATTTGAAGCGCCTAACAGATGTTTGGTTACCTTAAAGATACTTTTTTGGTCATGTCCACATGATTCTATTTTGTCAGAGTAATAACTGACTCTAGCTGGTTTAAGTAGTTAATTAATTTTTGCACATTGGTTTCTGTAGATTTCGTGGTGAACTGTTAGTTTGGTTTACGCCATTGTCGTTCAAGCTTACGTTTACAGTGTTTAGCGTCATGTAGTTCCTCATTAAACCAAGGACAAGATGGCCTGAGAATAATCGTCTTCGTACGTAACGGAGCATGCTTGTTGATAAGTGCTGACAGTTCATCCGTGTACACATTGACGAGATCATCAATGTCTATGCATTGTAAAGCATCGTGTAGAGTTTCTGATGTATCGATATCAGTTTTAAAGGAATCAATGTTTATAGAGCGAATTTTTCTGAAAGATACAGTCTTGCTGACAGGGGCAGGTCTTGCCGCTTTAACACTAAAAGTTACTGCGAGATGGTCACGCGCTACTTTTCCAGAATTATCAGACAGGCCGGGATCAGTAACTTCTACATTAGAAACTATGCTCTCAGTATCTCTAGTGATCACAACATCTAACGTATGTCCATCAATATGTGTGGGTTCACTGACATGCTGCCGCATACCACACGAGTCAAGAGCACTGATGAATCTGGCAGAATCCCTATCTGTGGGATTGTCTAAGTGGAAGTTAAGATCACCAACAATTATGATGTTCTTATCTATAGTTGCATATCTGGATAGAAACACTGGCCATTCGTGTTCAAGAAAGTCACTTGTTTTGAGACCATTTTCATGTGTTGGTGGTGGCCTATATATCACTGCTAGACGTAAGGAGTAGCCATTTATGGTCATATTACAGTCCATAAACTCAAAATTAGAGAAGTTACTAACACGACTTGATTCTACTATATAGATGTCTATAGTGGCCCTGTATATAAGTGCTTCGCCCCCACCACGTCTTCCACTGCGAGGGACATGTTTGATCTGGTAGCCAGTAGGAACAAGTTCACTGATACATGTTTTATCAACCGATGTGCCAAGCCATGTTTCAGTCACAGCTAGAAGATCGAGATTGTTGGAAATGATATAGTCACATATAGCCAGAGTTTTGTTCTTTACAGATCTTGGATTCAGGCAACACATTTTTACATTAGTCTGGCCTTAAACAACATTAAATGTTGAGCACTTTTTCTTCACAAGGTTCTCATTGTCAACTTTGCATTTGGATTGACATGAAATTTCTGTGCCAGGTACAGTTATAATAGTTGGGATCTGTTCAGGCAAACTTTGTAGGTTGTTGATTTTAATCCCTTGATTTGTGTCCCAAACACGTCTCACTCGATCATTTCCCCCTCGGGAAACCTTAAAACGCAGCACGAATGCACAAATAACACCCACACGCACGCACACGCACGCACACACTCACGAACGCACGCACGCACGCACACAGATACACATAAATATACACATATAGCTCAAAATTCTGGCGTAAACAATCTATATATACAAGCTAAACAAAGAGAGTCATTACGTGGTCCCGCCTTGACACTGACCGTTACGTGGTCCCGCGTTGACACTGACCGTTACGTGGTCCCGCCTTGACACTGACCGTTACGTGGTCCCGCCTTGACACTGACCGTTCCAAGGCGGTAGCCCTATTGTCAAACCTTTTGTGTTTGTGATGTCGTTTGCATTTTTTATTACTTTTGCCTTCTCGTTTGTCTGTTTGCGTGTTTGTTTTTGTGTTTTGTGGTTGACTGTCGTCCTTGAATGCTGCTTTCCCTGTCCGATATTTGTATCTTTCTTAATTCCATTAAGCGTTGGGAAAGTTTATATAACGGCTATTGCGACAATAACACACGTTTAAAAATACGTTAATCTGTTTAAAATTACCTATTAAATGGTTTCATTTTATAATATGCAGACTTTTAAAAGTTTTATTTCATACCCCAGTGGACCCCGTTTTCGCTTCTTGGAGAAGGGGTTGGATGGGGTATGACAGTTAATACGCGGACCACGAATGGATAGGTGCCGGTTCACTAGGATACAGTGATTTCAGTTAATTAAATATTAATATTAAAAAGCAATAATTAAATAAAAAACGGCTAATACATCGTGGTAATAAATTATCAACTCATCACTGTTTTCGAATCCACTTGTCTATGAAACATTCAACTATTATCAGCTACGCAGCCGAAAATATACTGTTTATGTGTTTTTATGTTTATCACAATAATGCAATATGTAGTTTAAAAGTAAAACGTTATACAATCTGAACAAATATAATAATGAACTCAATATGTATTGATGTATGACATTAACGTATGAACGAGGAATTCATTTTCATTTGTTATACTTTTATTTTTTATTATATAACCAATGTTGTTTGTTTGAATGGCCTATCTAAATAAATACTAACTACAGACACTAACATATGTGTATCCATTCTATGGTTATTCTCTCGCCTACGCCCTTAATAAACAAAATACAAGACGGGGGTTATTGACATGTTGACATAAACAATGAAATGCAATTAGACTGCCCTGCTTATACTGCCCTGTTTATACTGGTCTGCCTAGACTGCCCTGCTTATACTGGTCTGCCTAGACTGCACTACTTATACTGGTCTGCCTAGACTGCCCTCCTTATATTGTTGCACTGCGCCTATAACATGTATACCCTTACCTTACCGCCACAATGACATTGCTGTATGTATTATATTTCTTTACGAATACATGACGTCTAAAACACTGTAATGCAATTCGGTTAATACTCGAACAACTATTTAAGTATGTATAGCATTTGTATCAAGAGGACTCGTAAAAAATAAACAAGTTCTCTGCTTAATCTCCAAATGAAGTGTACACACAGATATACCGTAAAAATGTGTTATTTTCAGTGACTTGAAACATTATTACTAACATATTTTATTAAGTGGCATGACACTGATCATTTTCTCTTAGGTTGGCGGTATAACTCGTGTGTGTGCGTGCGTGCCTGCGTGCGTGCAAGTATCCTTATACTTCGTCCCCTACCTAGAAAGAAATCTGCCTACCAGCTCATTTTCAAACGTCTTGCTATAAATGCAAATCTTCGAATATAAAATACAATGCGAGCGAGTGAAATCGTCCTGACCTTGAACTAATACAATTATAGTGATATTTATGTCGCACACTCAAGTCCTCGGTACACGTGTAGGTAGCTTCATCAGCGTATTTGATTTACAAAACAATCAAATAACTCGATTCAATTGCAACGAGATTCGTCTTTAAGACGTCATTATTTGACCGTTTGGGGAAACCAATTACTAAACATGATTAAATAAGGAGTATTTTCATCTTAATTTACATGTTATGTTTGTTCAAAACACTTATACGATTGAATTTAGACAATTAATTCTTGTTTAATTAAGGATAGTTACTCATTTTTTTTGCGATGTTGTCCACGTCATTTTAATGTATGGAGACACATTGTATAAAACAGCATATATGGAAAGAACAAGACTTCAGTAGTGTTCTACTGATGGATGGAATCATCAAGCCCAATATTTGTGACTTTAAAGTAGAATATCGCTTAAGCCGGTGCTAGGAGGCGTGAGAGGTGTTGCATTTTACATTTCTTCTCATGAACAGACATAAAGCCGAGTGCAACCTGTTTACAACAATCAACATGTAAAACAATATTAAAGCAATATTAGTTTAAAACCAGCCGGCAGAGGCTTACGAAGCACTATTATTTTAACAAAGTATGTCCATTGAATGTTTATTTCATTGCCTTCTTCCTGGCAATACTAACGTTTACAAACGTTCTGTTTAACCAACGTATTTCTCAGTTGAATTAAACTCTGTTATTTTATAACTGTTCCGTTATTATCAGTTCCTATATAATCATTTCACAGCATGTAATAATTACTCTGTTTTATATACAGTTAAATGACAGTTAGGCGTGTATCATGCATAAATACGCCTTTAATTACATTTAACACAAACAGTTATTGTTTGTTCTGTCTTAGCGTTTAAGTTGTTCAATACGTTCAATCAAATGCTTAAATCAAAAAGTTTGCTAATATTTTACAATCTACATCTTTCATTATATTGTTGAAAACATAAGTGTCACTACCAATTCCACAGTATCGCTAAAATGTTTATTTTGAAGCTCGTGGTAAGATTTGCACGTTTCCAGGAAGTGCGTTTCATCTTCAACATTCCCTTCAACACACGTTTTACATAGCCTGTTCTCAATCGGTACTTGGGGGCGTCTGTATCGACCAAGCTCAACAGCGAGAGGGAAAACACCACACCTGAAACGAGCAATGGCTGATCGCTGTTTAAACGACAAGTTTATTTAGACCTGTCTAAAGATTGTTCGCGTGTATAAACGGTGTTAAACTGTTTATAAGTCCTTATTTTTGTTAAGATTATCACATCAGCTTGCCAATTCGTAGGAAGTCTTTGTTTCAACTTTGTTTTAACAATATGTAATAAATAACGAAGAGACACATTTTAAACGACGTCAGTTTCAAAAGGTGATAATGTAACATTCATCTAGTATGACTTTCAAATCTGAACACCAATTGTCTCTTAAATGTACAGTGTAGTTAAGGTCCCACCTTAACACACGATAGGCTATTCGAGTTGGCGGTAAACTTGCCAGTCTGTGCCATAAACGAACTATGTCACAGTGTCGTCTTAACCGTGGGCTGTCCCTCCCTCTATCTCCATCTAGAGCCGCTAATGACGTTTGCCTTCCCAACCCGAGAAATGTTCGAATGACATCGTTACAAAATATTACATATACAAAACAATACAGTATAATATAGGCAATATTAAGTAAACAAATGAATACCCATCCTAATGAGACTTATTATATTTCATCCTAATGAGACTTATTATATTTGAGATCTTTTTATATTTATTTTTATTAGTCACTATAGAAATATCAATTGCTTTATTGATTTTACAACTCAGTTAATAGGTATAACAAAAGAAAACATGAAACATACAACAACAAAAAAGGATAGATCAGATGACATATTAACTAAATATGTAACAGTTATTTTTCTCCAAAATACAAAACTTAACTAATTATACATGTTGCATATAACAGCATATTACGTAGTCAGGTAGTATTCTGTATTTCCTCCATGTATATGAGAGCATAGTTACCCGTTGTTGAGTGAAGACAAGTTTTAACCCAGTAAATGAAAACACTTCACTGACAGTCAAACTACAAGACACGCAGTCCCAGTAAATGAAAACACTTTACTGGCGGTCCGTATTACCAACGTGCTTGCATTCTTCACCAAAATACGTTTCTAAGTAAAAATGTTCAATATGCTTTTTATCATAATGATTACTACTTACATAAGGTTACAAACATGACATATAAGTTTACAACCAGAGGGAAATAAAGATATATATATATATATATATATATACTTATTATAAATACCAGTTATTGTAGGGAACAGTTTTGCAAATTAAAGAAAACATATAAACTTATTTGTCGTAAAAAAAGAAATCATATTTGAAAAGAAAAAATAAACGTCAAAATGAAATCCCGCTTGATGAGTTTACGAATTATTTTTCAGAATTAGGTAACGATATTTTCCAATGTAAAAATGATGAAGCCGAAGATTTTTGCAATACTCATAACTTTGACGATTTAGATTGTACTTTTGAGGAACTTGACAAGCCCGTAACTGTACAAGAAATATTAGATGTAGTTAAAAATCTGAAAAAAGAAAAAGCTATAGGAAGTGATTATATAATGAATGAATATTTAATTGAAAGCATTGATATTTTATCTTCTCATTTGTGTGACATTTTTAATATTATATTTGATTCTGGATATTTCCCTGAAAGGTGGACTGAAGGTATAATTATCCCATTGCATAAAAAGGGAGATTTTAATAATGTTAATAACTATAGGGGTATCACTTTATTAAGTTGTTTATCTAAACTCTTTACCACAATACTAAATAAAAGAATTGTGACCTTTTGTGATAATAACCATGTTTTATCTGATGCGCAGTTTGGATTCAGGAAAGGGCTCTCAACCACTGATGCATTGTTTGTCTTACTAAATACTGTTCAAAAATATCTGAACGATAAGAAAAAACTATATTGTGTGTTTGTTGATCTGAAGATATGTTTTGATACAATTTATAGAAACGCATTGTGGTTGAAACTTTACAAAATGGGGATACAGGATAAATTACTAAGAATAATAAAAGATATGTATGAAAAAGTAAAATCATGTGTAAGACAATGTGAAAATTATTCAGATTTTTTCGAACATGCGATTGGGTTAAGGCAAGGGGAGATAAACTCGCCGATATTGTTTTCTCTTTTTATTGAGGACCTAGAACTATATTTACAAAATGATATTAATACTGGTTTAGAAATTGATGATATTGTACTTATATTACTATTATTTGCGGACGATATGGTTATCATGGGGAAATCACCTGAAGAATTACAAAAAAATATTAATTTACTTTATGACTATTGTAACAAATGGGGATTAGAGGTGAATACTGTTAAAACAAAGATTATGTTTTTTAGAAAAAGAGGTGGTTTATTAAACAATGAATCTTGGCATTATAATGGAGAGATAATAGAGGTAGTAAACTATTTAGGTACAGTTTTTAATTATACTGGAAATTTTGCTCTGAACCAAGAACAACTTATTGGAAAATCTTTGAAAGCATTAAGTGTTCTTTTAGTAAACTGTAAAAAAAATAAGGTTGAAACCAAAAGTATTATGTCAACTATTTGATTCATTTGTGGGGTCTATTTTAAATTATTCTTCTGAAATTTGGGGATATACGAAATCAAAGCAAATCGAAAGAATACATTTAAAATTTTGTAAACGTTCTTGTACATCAGGAGTATATGGTGAATTAGGAAGATATCCTATATTTATAACGCGTTATGTAAGAATACTTAAATACTGGTTTAAATTATTGAAAACAGATAACATAATACTTAAAAGCATTTACACATCGACACTAAAAGATTGTGAAAATGGTTATAAAATTTGAGCATCGAATGTAAAAAATATGTTAAACGAATATGGTTTTACACATGTTTGGAATGACCCAAATTCTGTTAATGCTAAATACTTTATAAATACGTTAAGACAAAGAGTTGTTGATTGTTTTAAACAACGATGGTTTGTAGATAAGGAATCAAGTGATGTACTTGAATTATATAATAATTGTAAATTGAGTTTTAATTATGAATCATACCTTGATATTTTACCATGTCATCTCAGACCATATTTGACAAAATTCAGAATATCAGCACATTCGTTAAGAATACAGACCGGTAGATACTCTCGTAATAGAATACCTAGAAATGAAAGATATTGTCATTGCTGCCAATAATTAGTATTGATCCTAACATCGTTTGCTAAATTCGAATAACCAAGATTGTCAATAATAGTTCTAATACGATTAGCCCAACAGCTTCCGTTTATGCTATTACATTGTTCAATATATATATACTGTATACAGGTGAATTAACATCACTCATTAATTTTAACCAAAATTTTAACGATCTTTCTTTACTTATAACAGTTAATGGAAATCGCCCTAATTCACCATAGACAGCATAATTGGATGTCTGTTGACGTACTCCCATAACATGCTTGCAAAATTTGATATGCAGTTTATCCACTTCTTTATTATTATACACGCCCCACACTTCAGCTCCATATAATATAATTGGTACAACCATTGAATCAAATAAGGACAATTTGGTTTTTACATCTAACGGTATTCTATCGAACACAGATAGCAAATTATGATATGCCCTTAGGGCTTGATCGGATAAAGTTTTAACAGCATTTGACAGGTTACCAGTATGAGTAAATTTAATGCCTAAATACGTAAAACTATCTACGATTTCAACTTTTTCGTCATTTACTAAAAACTCCACATTATGATTTGTTTTCCTTTTTTCGAAAATACATACTTTAGTTTTATTTATATTTATTTTTAAACCCCACTTATGTGAGTATTGGTAAATACTATCTATCTGAGTCTGTAGGCTATCTGGGTCCGTTGTAAATAACACAATATCATCGGCAAAAAGGATCAGATACCTTGTCAGCATATTTAGGTCATTATCAGTCAATGTATCAAAATTAATATTAGCGACAATATCATTAATAAACAAAATGAACAAAATGGGCGACAGTGGCTCTCCTTGCTTCAAGCCCAACGTGACGTCGAAGAACTCTGACATATCCATATTCGATGAAAGTTTAACACATGATTTCACATTGTTATATATAGCCTGTATCATACATACCCTTTTGCAGCTAATACCAGATTGAAGTAATTTCACCCACAGAGCATCTCTTATAACAGTATCAAATGCTTTTTCATAATCAATAAATACACACCATAATTTAGAATTAGCCGATAATACCTTTTGTATAACAGAATGCAAAATAAATACTGCGTCAGTGGTAGAGCGCTTGTCACGAAAACCAAATTGTGCGTCATTAAAAACATGTTCGGTTTCACACCACTTATTTATTCGGTTTCTTAACGTTAGAGAAAATATCTTAGCAATAACATTTACTAAAGTTATTCCTCGATAGTTAGAAGGATTACCAATATCATTTTTTTTATGAATAGGGACAATTACACCGTTACACCAAGCCTCGGGATAAATTCCAGAGTCATAGATAATATTAAACATTGTACACAAATACGGACTTATAAAATCGTTCGCTTCGATAAAGAAATCACCTACATTGTTATATTAATCAGCGCTTTTATTTCTATTCAATGAAGAAATTAATATTAATGTTGCTCATAGCAATTGTACTTTTGTCTAAATTACTAAAAGTATTTCACACCATGTGTATAATTAAGTGATTCGTTTATATCAAATCCCAGATAACGGTATGAACTCACGACTGCAATATCTAAGTCTGAAAGTCTGTCTGTTTGCTATTTTGTTTCCTGCAATGCATAACCTTGGCTTTGTCAGTGTTAAATGCAAGGCGCCACCTATTTGTCCAGTTGAAAGGAAACATGCGTTGAAGGTCTTCTGGCTACTCCGCTATTAAAACAAAATCATCTCTGCGTACATCAATAATCTTAGTCCATTAAAAAGTTGAACACCAGTATTTATTTCTGATGCAACGTCGTTAACGAATATCGCAACTATTATAGGAGCGAGATTATTTCCCTGCACGACACCGGAATTAACCGAAAACCAGTATGTTAACATGTCATTTACTCCTACGCATGCTTCTATTCTTTTAAACAGAGAATTGATTATAGTGTACCAGATTATACCAGAAATGCCGACATATAATAATTTAAACCAGAGACTCTCTATTTACTGAATCGAATGCCATGGCAAAGTCTACAAAACACAGACACGTAGGCTATTTGCTCAACTTTCTTCTACGAATAATAGTGGTAAGAGAATAAATATGGTCCAGACATGATCTCAACTTACGAAAACCGTTTGTTCTTTACAAAGAATATTGTTCCTATTTAAAAAGTTTACTATTCTTACGTTGGGAATTCCATTAAACAATTTAGCAATTGTCAACATTAGGTTTATACCTTTATGCCCTAAGGGATCTGCTGGATTCTTGCCATTTTTCAGGATCGGGTGTATAATAGTTTTGTACCAAGCTTTCGCGATAACGTTGTATTCGAAGCATAAACAGAATAGTTTTGTTTAACAAAGGGGTAAGCCCTTCAAGTTTTAAAATTGCATTCGGTACGTTTTCGTAGCTTACGGCCTTCCCACATTTTGCGTCAGACATAATCTTGATCACTTCCGTCAACGTTATTGCTGAGTTTGGGTTTGTCGTTGATTCTGGTTCCGGTCGGTTGCCATGGTTTTCAATGTTCGCAATCAGGTCTTCGTAGTCCCATTGTTCCGGCAGATAGCGTATTTCCGACAGAAAATATTCATCAAAGTTACACGCCGTTTCACTTAACACAAAACTAAAAAATGATATAAAGGGTCCTATAGAAACCACAGCGTCCGATTTCCATTTTGCAGAATATTGTTTTTATCACGTGATACTCGACCGTCATCCAATTTTACATAATCAACATTATGTCTGATTTTCCCAGGACCTAGCTTATTAATCTCGTGCCATAATTCTTTGCGGTTTTGAGTTTGCATATTCGATATTGTTCCCGTTGTTTTGGAAAATATTGCCTTTCGCATTGCCTGAGTTTTGTATCGAAGGCATTCCTTGATGCTTTATTTTTATGGCGCATCGCTGATTTTACGTTATTTGTGCCTTGACACTTATGAAATGCAGTCTCGGTTTTCCGCATTTTATTCCACAATTCTTTAACAAATCATTCTACCACGGCTTTAAAAATGTTTTTTTCGCTTACTTGCACCTGGTCTTATAGCTTTATGTTTTAGTTTACTGTCCAAATTTGCGTGAGATCATTATACAGAGCATCTATTTCGACTTGATGTTAATCACTAATCCCAAGCCTCGTAATAAGCGCGTTAATTTGATTCGACACACTTTACTGTCAAACATTCCATTCGGTATATGTGTTACATATTTTCGAAACACATATTCATTACCTCCGTTTAATTCAGAATCATTCATATTATCCGTAATTTCCACGCTACTTTCATATAATGAAAGATTGACCTACATTGTAAAACGGAGTGATCTGGTATCGTAGCACGGTCGGTATGGGTGTTTCATAAAACAACTGTATTCTAATAAGTATACTGGGACGCAGTCAGATTGGTATACAGACATTTTATACGTCTCCTACTACTTGAAATATGTATCAAGTTCAGGGATACAGTCTATAAATCTTTCTCAGCATACGAATACAGCTGGTTCTTTCTATGTCCAACTTGTTTCGTTAATCAAGTCACGATAAAAAAGGTCAATCACGTTTTTACCATAAGAAATGCCATTTAAAATAATACAATCCATTTCGTGAATATTTGCCCATAGCGCCATTTTTTCTATGTTTGACAAAGCATGAATATATTTTTTTCATCGACAGAAAGGGAGATTAATCAGAAATCCGGTCAAACCTCTTTTGATTAAATCTGATATAAAAGGACTGTCTATTGTCAGTGGGAGATTATGTTATTACCATACATTACGTGGTCTGAGTGTTAACTTTCATACCCCATCCAACTCCTTCTCCAAGAAGTGAAAACGGGGTTGGATGGGATATGAACAAAACCCGTAAAAAAGTTCGGCTTCAAAAGGTTGCATATTGTAAAAATTAAACATTTTTAGGTAATTTTAAACGGGTTATCGCATTTTTTCAGTAAAACTATTTTTAAACATGTTTTATTGTCGAAACATCCGTTATAAAATCCTGCTAATATAAGCTTTCGCATCTCTAATCGGAATTAAGGCTGGGCCACGTAATGTATGTAGGTCCATACAAACTAAGACTACCGGTTTGTAATCTTTTAAATAGATACAGAGCACATCTGCATCGAAAGTTGAGATGTAAGGATTTTATAATATAAACCTACAGTTGGTTACACGTATACGACTACAGTAAACCTACAGTTGGTTACACGTATACGACTACAGTAAAGTAATCACAGAGGAAATCCAAACAATTTTTACGAACGAAATGAAACTAGAGTTACTCGATGGGAATTTACGAAAAAACGATTAGAGGCGGAAAAAACGACACCCAGTTCTGAACATTGTATACATTTCTTTGCCGTTGTATGGGTGACGGAGAAGATAAATCCCGATTAGACTTTTTTTTATTTCTAAAAGTTAATTTTTAGAAACTTTATTATGTTCATTGAATCTGTGATTTGTACCACCGTCTCTCGTAGTTCATTTTTGAAAAGAAGAAATCCATAGATATATAGAGTTTAATTAACATTGTTGAAGTGATACGGGAAATAATTCCCGAGTGAGAAAGGTTCTTGCGATATAGAAACGAGTGCGTTTTCGCACGAGTTTCTATATTGCAAGAATATTTCTCACGAGTGAATTATTTTCCGTATAACGACAAAAATGTTAATTAAACTATATAATATATATTCCAATCGTCTTTTGACACAAGTATTCCTTCTTCTGTCACTCTTTTGGCGACAGCGCGGAGTAATATCATGACGTCAATTCGTGACGTAATATCGTGACGTCTATCGTTTTGGCTACTGTGCTATCGTGCACACGAGGCGAGATCGCACAGTAGAGGAAGGGATATAATATGTTATAGATTTTCTGAAACTGGGAAATTTCTATAATTCATCACAGAATATATAATATATAGTTTTCATAATAAGGATATGGTGGGTATATGTGCAAAGCTTCAAGACTATACCATCGACGATGAATAAATAGACAAATATACCAGTCTGATATACATTTCGACCAATAAATACTGAAAAGGGGATCCCATACATACACCAAATAGAGGAAACAGTAGCCTTGCTTTTATTGAATCTGTTCATGAGAGGTAATATAACACCTCTCACGCACCCTGACACCGGCTTAAAGCTACAGAGTCCCTATATCAATCGATTTATTCTTTATATGCGTGTCTTTATTTGTAACTTCATGTTCACCAGCTCATGTCGAAATTGGGTATTTAAGCGAGCAAATATAGCGCAGGAAATCATTTACTGTATATACATCGACAAGTGCACAGCGTACCTATACACAGGTAACAGTAATTTTTACAGAAAAAAAAATGTTAGCTTCTTTCGTGGCTCGAACATACGACCTTCTGATTTCAAATCCGCTGCTCTATCCACTGGACTACAACGCTGCTTGTGACAATAGTATACTAACTACCATATATTATCAGGCAAAATAACTTAAAATATTTGAACGCAACTAAAGATGGATCAATAAATATGTAGTCCATATTGTCGCACGTGTAAATTGACATTGTCTGGTGTAATACTGTATGTTATCAATATGAAACTAATACTTAGCCTCAAATCAACCAAATCTCGACTTGTTATTTAGCGCTTGATGAGTTTGTGTGCGCAAGCTTGTTATTACGTAATGCCTATTTAGTGTTAATATCAATAAATAGCAGTGGTCTATTGGTTCAGCGTACATCTTTCAAAACTTACAAGTGCAAGACTGTGGTTCGAATCCCGTCCCGGGCAACTATTTTTCTATCACATATATTCTGCAGCCGTATATTTATCGATGTTACCTGTACGGAGGCTAAATAAAAATGTGAAATTTTACGCATCGATTTCTGCTTATATACCGACTTTTGGGGTGTTCGTCTATTTGAAACTACTTCACACGTGACTCATTCATATTCATGAGTTATTACCAGTTAAAATAGGGACTGTACAGCTTTAAGCGGTATTCTACATAAACTCCAAAACGAATGGAATTGACCAGTAAGTAATAACTCCTGATGTGTAGCCAGGCGATTTTTGATAGCGGCCGCACTAAAGAAACGCCAGTAAATACATACTGAACAGGTAATTCCAAGTTTTCAAAAATACTTTATGTATCCTTGCTTCTGTTAAAGGTTATACCTGTAAACACAAGAAAATCGGTAGAACTGATAGATGCTCATCGACAAGTATAACATTACAAATGGCAATAACTCTAATTTGAATGAAGATTGGTTGTAGATCTCTGCACTTTCTCTCATTGCCCTTTATCATTTTGTGAAGTTTCATTGCAGTCCCTTTAGTAGTTTTTTAGTTATGCTGCAGACATGAATTTAAGTATAAATTCAAAAGAGCAATAATTCTATTTTGAATTAAGATAGAGTTATGTTCTTTGCTCTACGCTTCCTATCATTGCCCTTTATCACTGTGTGACGTTTTATTAAAGTCCCATCAGTGTGTTTTATTGATGCTCCTGACATGAATTGTAAGTATATAACGACAAAGGGTTCTATCAGCAGTTTTGAAGTGAAGCTCTGGACACAAATTTTAAGTATAAAATTACAAAGGGCAATAACTCTAATTTGAATGATGACGGTTACGGTTCTTGCACTCTGCACTTCCTCTCATTGCTCTCTATCATTGTGTGAAGTTTTCGTGTAGTCCCTTCAGTGGTTTGGAACTTATGCTCCGGACAAAAGTGGGACGGATGGACGAAAGGACGGACGGACAGGACAGAAGGACAGAAAAAGTGGCGAATATATGCTCCCACGAAACTGTCTACGGGAAGCATAAAAATCAAATAAGAAAACAGTATTTCTGTGCTGATATGTACTTCTAGCACGTCGTGTTACAAATGTGAATTGTAATCAATATGTAAGGCATGTCAATGTCTTTGAACAGAAAGAAACGAGGTCGTCCACATTGATTCAAAATGCTTGGTAGGAAGAACTGATGGTAAAATTTGGGAAGAACGAAAGAAAAAACAGTCGTGGCGTGTTTATATCTCCATGACAACATTTAGTTTTTCAATATTGTTTTAACACCCGTGACTTGATCTATTGTTATTTTAACTTTTTGTCTCTCGGCAGCTATTTTACGCTTGCGTAAAACCTTGCTTGTACCTACTTTGATATGATAAACAGAGGCTCGTGCAATGCTTTAATGCTCAAATGTTTAGCACTGTATGCTCTCTAAGACGATCACACATTTATGTGTTTCTTTTCCAAAAGGTATTTAATTCACAATAAAATATGGCATAAAGCATTTTAAGGGTATGGATGTTTTCGTTGTGATTTATATAAAAGCAGAACATTTAGACAGTTTACTTTGGTATTTACTGGATATGTACCGGATATGTACTGGATATGTACTGGATATGTACCGGATATGTACTGGATATGTACTGGATATGTACCAGATATGTACCGGATATGTACTGGATATGTACTGGATATGTACCGGATATGTACTGGATATGTACCGGATATGTACTGGTATGTTCATTTTTCATTGCTAATTGCAAGACAATATAGAGAGCAAAAACTTGTTATCAGACAAAGCTTGCTTTTGTCCTATTACCTGATAATTCTCTCATGTCTGTCATGGCTAATTACACAAAACTACGGATGAATATGGATAACAACTCAACTGCAGGAAGTGTATTTTTTTGTCGTAGTTGTGATTTGTCATGTAATATGATAAACAGACAGAGATAAATGACAATGATTATTATTCTTGACTATTGCGTAAAAATCATAATGTGCAAAACAAGATAATTATATATCTTCGAAAAACGATATAAAAGGTAGGCTTGTTCAGCATTTGTACTAATACAGACTCATTTATTGCGTAACGACAGTATTGAAAATGACAATGCATATGTATATGCTACATTAATACAGTGTAATATTAACCCTTAGCCCGCTATGCATGTATAATGGACTGTCATTTCTTTATATTTACACTATTCCATGCTTGTTACAAAGGGGTGTTTTGGAGAAATGACTGATGAGCAGCCGAACATTGTAAACACTGATCAGCCTGCGAGTTACTGAATGGCTAAAGGTTTTATTGCTGACATTACTTTGCATTGATTTGAACATGGACATTATACGGGTGTTTAATCAAGCACTTAAACGAACTGAATAAGTTGATTATATCCGATAGCAAAGTAAATATTAAAGTCGAACAGGAAATGTAAAATTGCCTGGAAACTATATTGGTTGTAGCCCTTCGTGGGAATATACTTTCCATGCAGGGTATGTGATCCCATGTCCCTTTTCAAGAAATCATTTAAAATAAATACTTCAAAGTGTTTACTGTTAAAAAGAACATTACATGCCATTTCGATTTCATTCTACCGATTTCACCATATTGCCATATTTCACTCCAGTAGAGACATCTATAGTAAATGAGTACGTGCAACAATAAACGTCGCCAAATGTGGCGGCTTTGTTTAAAACTTAAATACGTCGTTTATTACTATGTTGATGTTTTATATTTACCCTCACGTTTATTTTTATGCTTGTCAAGAAGCAAGTCATCGGCATAGAACTTTAAAAATATTAATTGTATTGTTGTATTTTACTAGTAAGTAAATAAATTATGAAATGTGTACCGGTGACAATACTATAATCGATCAACGCGTTACAGCTTGCCTTCTTGCCTTTATAGAAAAGTAACATACTAGTAATATACTGAGCAACTCTTCTAACTAGACTATTTTTATTTTGCAATATTTTTTTTATTTTAAGTCGTACACAGTTAAAATGTATTACTCGTACATTTGACCATTCACTCTGTATATGTGCAAAGAAAAACTGGGTCGATAGCTGTCACATTACCTCACACGAAATGCACGTGCGTTTTGTGAAAATTAGATTTTTTGAATTGTCTCATGCTAATTTTTTATTTTTATAATCGAATTGTTATAGCCAAACGATATGCACACAATAAAAACACAATATTTTAAAAATGCGAAGACTAAATATGGAAGAACGAGCGCGAGCAATAGGCAAGCTGGGATGTCTCACTATCAGGTATTGTAATTATTTGACTTACTTTTACATACTGTTTGTGACTTTCGAATTGCCCGCTCGATTTGGAAAAAATGAAATTGTGATTTTAAATTTCAATAAATTTTGTTGAAATTACGGAATAAAATGTGAAACATGTTAATGTTGTTGTCTGTACAATTTCAGATAATTTCACGCACTAATAAAGATTATAGAGCCGATTATATACGTAGTCTAGTTAGAAGAGTTGCTCAGTATATGTATATCAGACATAAATGAAAAGTTCTGAAATTCAAATCTAATGAAAGAAAATGTGTTGGTTTCGTTCCATGTCGATAAAAAGTATCGTATGTGTTTTACAATGTATTGAACTAAACTGGTTTATATGTTCTGTTGTAACACATTTAGAGGTTTTTACTTCCTGTCCAATTGCATATTCATGCACGTGAATTCCTGCTTGTATGAGCACAGGTACGTGATCCTCCGTTACAACCAACTATACAGTGATTGGTTAACCGTCGCATAATGTCAGTTTTGCCACCTCGTTGAATACTTGGAATAGAAATATGAAGACATGCAACATCCTATATATTTATTTAATTTGGTATTATATTTTATTATACACCTGTCAATAATATATTCATAGTAATTTTCTTTTCTACACATTGAAATCAAACTAATTTATGCAATGACCGAACAGGCTGTGGACGCTATTATGACGTCTACCTCAAGCACAAAAGGACGGTGACGTTTGATGTTTGTCTGCAATCTTGTCTTGCCGTGACCTCAATGTTTATTCTCTTGTTGTCCTGGCTTCTGGCAAGCCATTGAGTACATTATTTTTGGCTCTCTAGGCTATTGTGTTTTGTATTTAGATATACCAGAGCATCTTTGTGGTTTACTTATATTGCCTAGAACATTATTTTTGGCCCTCTAGGCTATTGTGTTTTGTATTTAGATATACCAGAGCATCTTTGTGGTTTACTTATATTGCCTAGAACATTATTTTTGGCCCTCTAGGATATTGTGTTTTGTATTTAGATATACCAGAGCATCTTTGTGGTTTACTTATATTGCCTACTACTGAGGCTAGTAATGCTGCCTTGTTGGATAGAGAATAGTTCATGGCGTGTAATGTTTTATTTACAATGTCCCGTTTTATTGGGATGACAGTATAGAAAGTGTGAGGTTTGGTGCACCCTAGAACCTGGTTTAAACCCCCAGCGATTTTTTGCCACTGACATTCCAAGGCGGTAGCCTTATTGCCAATCCTGTTTGTGTCATATGCCTTTATTCTTTATTAACAATGCCATTCATGTTTGTGTTTTTGCGTGTTTTGAGGTTTACTGTGTTCTGTGAAAGCTGCATTTCCTGTTCGACTTTTATACTTATTTCCTGTATCGCCATTAGCGGTTTTTTATTCTGTTTCACTATACTACGTACGCCATACATATGATATCGACGTCGCACCTAACTGTGTAACTATGCTAGTCTACTTAACTGTGCTATTATAATTGTGAAGCTTTCTTGTGACGTTATAAAATAACATGATCATTACTATAGAGTAAATGTTCCTGAAGCCTGCACCACCTCTTCTGGATGTGCCATATATAAAACCTCTCACGAGATCCGGCAGATATGGCATGTTCACTCGAGGTGATACACAAGTCAAAATCATGTTACTCTAGTATTAATCCTATTATATCAAACCACTTATACTTGCTTTAAGCTTTACTGTAGAACGCCATGTTCCAATGCTCTTCTAAATTGTCTAGACTCGTAACACGATAGTTGAAATTATAAACTAATGACAAGTAATTGACACTTTTTCACACAATGCCTTCCTCATTAACTACGCAGTATATTTATTTGTGCGCACTCAATAGCATTGATGAACGAATAATCAGTATATTAATCAAAGCTTCAAACATACCCCTAACCTATATTTCCTCATTATCTCAATTACTGATTGTTTATGCGTAGTTTGGCATTAAGACAAACATATTATTTTAACGGAGAGTTCGCAGATGTCTGCATCTAAAATTATTCTAAACAATGTATTATTGTAATGTGCTTCACAGAAAAGCAGATATAAAAGTCGAACAGGGATTGCAGCATTCAAGGAGCACAGTGAACTAAAAGCACGCATAGAAAGAGAAGCACTTTATTTCAAAATCAGTAAGCCATAGGCCCATGTGATCATACAATATATACATATACATTTTTTTTAACAGACGTAGCAATATTCGTACATACATGTATAATACATATCAGATGCAAAGAATATACAAAACTACACTGTTTACTTCTTACTTGAGAACGAAGAACAAAGAAACAAAAAATACAAAACAAAACAAAAAATATATAGTAAAGATTGCGACATACATGAACATGTCTCAATTTGCAATTCAGAATTCACGGAGAAGGTGACTAAACATGTATAGATATATTAATGTGTTGGTTGTTGTATAATAGATAACCATATTCTTGCTATGCACATATACGCACATAAACATCCAATTCAAACAGGATCAAGATTTTCAAACGTGGCTTACAAACACACCACACACAATTACATACGAATAAGTAAAAAAGAATACGACTAAAATTACACACAATTATACATGACTATTTGGCACAATACTACAATTGAATCATGGAATTACAAATAGTTGAGACATGGAATTTCAACTGCATCAGATCAATTCAGTGTTAAAGATTTTCTTATTTCAAATGATTTAAAAATATATACACTCAGATTTTTAATTTCCTTTTTATTTTTGTTGTAAAAACGTTCTTTAATATAAACATGCTCGGTCGAAATATATATTTTGCGAATATCTTTAAAATGATCGCTTTCTAAAATGAAATGAAATTCGTCTTCAATCTTGTTGCAGTGGATACATGTTCTATATTCTAATGGTATACTTCTAGGTTTATGCCACCTACCAGTCTCTACAACAAGGCTGTGAGGTGAGACAATTAATCTGGCCATCGCTATTCTAAATTTGGGTATGTCTATGCAATTAAGAAATAATTGAAATTTAAAACTAACAATTTCTTTAAAAAATATTGCTCTCGTTGAAATTTCTAAACGTTCATGCCAAGATTGATATTATTATCATGAAGTCGTTGCTTAAATATACCTTAGAAAATATCCACATCTCCAACACTCTGGTTAAGCCAGACGTAGTAAAAACCCATTGACGTTAATTAATTGCGAACTAAGGTTACCCATGATACTTTGTTTGGGTAAATATCAGCATCTATTTTCAGCACATTATCAATTAGTTTGCAGTTTTTGCTTTCACTACTATATAAAATCTTTAACCAATATTTAATGATTCTATACACTCTATTATTTATAAGGCTAAACCTACCTAGGATACCATATACAAGAAGATCAAAATATCGGACAGGGAAAGCAGCATTCAAGGACGACAGTCAACCACAAAACACAAAAACAAACATGCAAACAGACAAACGAAAATCATTTTGCGTTGTGCGTTTTACATTCAATATACGTTTGCAATAAAGTGTATGGATTCTTTCAATATTGTTTGCAATGTGAAATCGCCACACTTCACAATAAGATTTTACAATGGGAAATATAAGCTTGTCATTGGAATTATTGACAGATTTAAATATTGTTTAAAAGCAGACAACGATATTTGAACATGTTATATCATGTATATGTGATGCCCAACATTTTCCAATATAGTTTCGCATTCTTATGCCTGTATCTTTCTAATTGTTTTAGAAACAAACAACAATTTTAAATGACTAAACGGCAAGTCACGGCATCGAAAACATAAAAGGGTTGACAATAGGGCTACCGCCTTGGAACGGTCAGTGGTAAAATAGGCCCTCTGGGGGTTTAAACCAGGTTCTAGGGTGCACCAAACCTCACTCTTACCCTATTGTCATTCCAACAAAACGAGACATAAATACAGATATCCCCGCCAGGTTATATTCGCTAACAAACAATGCAGCATTAATAGACTCTATGAGTATAACACATGAACGATCATGTATAAATGAATATTAAAAAGCATAGAAAGCCACAAAGCAAGTATTCAATGACATGACAGTAGTCAAAAACAACAAGAAAAAAAACATTAAGGATTCGACAAGAATTAAGACAAGCGTCCTTTATGGATTTAGGTAGACGTCATCATAGGGTCTACACTCAGTCCTGTCATCGCACAATCAAAGAGGAATGCATAGTGGCGAACTGTAAATGGGTCAACTACTACTAGAAATATACAATATGTACGTATCCATATAGTACATATAAAGGGAATTCGCAAAGCAGAATAATATATAGGACGACACCGTTTAGAAAACCTTTAGACGATGACACAATGCAACTAAGGTCAGAGTTTTTATGTATTTGGTTCTCAGATTTGTTTTCCATATAATGAGGAAAAAGGAAATGGAAAATGCTAAACCTTATTAGATGTTTATTTTGTTTTGGTTTTAACTAGAACACATCTACACAATATGATCTTCTGAGCTCAAGTTAATT
This sequence comes from Cyrtodaria siliqua, assembly GCA_037043455.1. Lineage (NCBI taxonomy): Eukaryota > Metazoa > Mollusca > Bivalvia > Adapedonta > Hiatellidae > Cyrtodaria > Cyrtodaria siliqua. Next base: position 48,599 of record JAWPHD010001704.1, on the reverse strand, counting down.
TTTAAACTTGATTACGTGGTTGTTTGAAATGCGGGACCAAACTAGCAATATCGGTTACTTGTCTTTCAAGATTTTGAAGTTATTTTTTTCTGTTTACAATAACTAGGGTCGGAGGGTCTGAGAACCGAAAAACACAAGACACAACAACAACAACAACAACTCTAGCCTAAAAAAAAGTACGATAATGGACCTTTGGAAACGGCCGAGCAAGACTCATACGAAATATTGCAGTCTCGGTTTGATTTGGTAGTGAATACCGCTCACGCGCCACGCCCTCTAGCCCCGGGTTGAGCAGAACTCAGTATTCATAAAAATCAACAGTACAACATTTTAACCATCCCGAAGATGGCAAACATATGGCGGTGGATATAGCAATATTTGTATCTTTATTACATCCCCTATATCCAGCGCCGTATGGTCCCAGTATCTAATAAAATTGTATGCACCGAAGAGCGAAATAAACAAATAGTAATTTAGTTGGGAGCAGCGGTTATGAAGCCTGCATATTACAAGTAACAGCCAAAAGACTAAAATAAAAAGCAGACAGCATATCCTATGAGTGGTTAAACAATACTCAGAGCATTTTATCGGCCGGAGTAGTGGAACCACCGAATCGAAAATTAAGTAAAAATGTTCCACCGATCACTTAATATAAGTATCGGGTTCAGCGATCCCCAAAGATCGAATGAATAACTGTACTGATTGCAAGCGCAGGCGATCATTGTCTTTCCACACAATATTCATTGTGTATAAATGTTGGATACCTTTGACCTCTTTGCGACAAATACAAATAGAGAGAAGTTCTTTCTACCGTTCACGCCCTCTAGAGCCGGCTTGAGCAGAACTCAATATTAATCATGTCAATAGTACAGAAATGTAAGCCATTCCGAATATGGTATGCATATGGCGGTTAACATTGAACATTCAATGTTGTATTTTCACACCATTCTATGGCCAGCAGTGTATGGTCCAAGTTTCTAAAAAACGCATTGATGTAATTTAGTTGGGAGCGTGCGTATCACAGGTAACAGTCAAACGACTAAATTAACAAGCAGGCAGCATATCCTAAGGGTTATTAAACAATACTCAGAACCTTTAAAGGCTGGAGTAGTGGAACCACCCATTCGAAATTCAAGAAAACAGTATTTGAGATTGTACCACCGATATCTGTACATATCGGGCTAGAAAGATCGGAATGAATAACTGTTCTGGTGACGTTTTACCACCGCCAGACTGCGCAGGCAACGCTACTGTACTATATAAAACAGTATGAAAAGAGAAATCATCGAACACTTTAAATACAAAACATATTGCAGTCTCGGTTTGAATGTTCATAATCGGTAGTGAAAATATTTTACTACCGTTCACGCCCTGTTGAGCAGAATATACACTATTTGATTTCCATAATAATGTACAAACCAGTTGATGGAAGTTTGTTTTTTCCAATGTTCTTCTCTAAATGTAGTATGTATATGTTACGTTAGTAACCGAGTCTTTACTTCAGCTGGAAATGTCTGAGTTTCTGGACATCTTCACGCGATCGCGCCTTAATTAAATTAAGCGTGAGAAAGCTTATATTTGCAGGATATTTGGACAACAAAACATTTCAAAGCAGTTTTTACTGAAAAAAGGCGATAACCTGTTAATATTACTTATTAAATATGTTTAATTTTACAATTATCTCGGTATCTGGAGACATATTGAACATTGACAACCCTTTATTTCCAACTATGGTTAATACTATTTATCCTAAAGAACTTCAGCTTAACAAAGCTAAGATATCTGATAAGAACGCTTCTTTTCTTGATTTTGATCTCTCGATTGAATATGGTGAAATAATTAACAAAATCTATGACAAGAGAGATGATTTTAATTTTGACATTGTTTATTATCCCCACTTGGATGGGGATGTTCCCCGAGCAACTTCTTATGGGGTATTTGTGTCTCAACTTATTCGTTTTTCAAGAGCTTGTACTCGAGTTGAGGATTTTAATATTCGTAATCTTTGTATAACTAAAAAGCTACTCAATCAGGGATACCGTTACCATAAACTTCGTAAAACCTTTGCAAAACTGTATTATCGTAACCCTGATCTTTTTTCCAAATACTCGTATAAAAGTAATTTAAGGACTCTTTTGCGACAATTTTTTTTTATTTGTTAAAAAAGAGTATGATAATGGACCTTTGGAAACTTTGTTAAGCCGAAGTTAAGTTTTTATTTCATACCCCGTCCAACCCCGTTTTCGCGTCTAGGAGAAGGGGTTGGACGTGGTATGCAAGTTCTTACGCGGACCACGTAATGATGATAAACTCATAAGTATAGTTCTCTTCTGTTGATTGCAAAAGTAACCAATGCTGATTGCTTGAATGACCTATTAAAATAAATAAACTAGAGGCAACAACACACATATATCTTTAACAGCAAAATAAATAGAGGATATTTGTTGTTTTAGAGTTTTTATTTCATCGAGAAGTGTGACAACTTTATATTTTCACGAATGCAAAGCATGAGTGAAAATATTGAAGTTTGATCACTTCGAGATGAAATAAAATATGTTATTTATGACAAAAAAACACATTTTCTTTTATGTTATGCTTTATAATCAAAGTGTACTGTAGTATGCAGAATATTAAATAAAACATTGACGACGTCATTGGCTTAGTATGATGAAATTGCTGTTTTTAATTCCCCGTAACTTCTAAACTACTTAACCGATTTCAATAATCTACGACTCATTTTCTTAGTTAAGTTATTTACAATCCAACGCTTTATGCTTTATAGCAACTTTCGGAAAAAATAGTTTTTGAAAAAAAAGTAGTTCCGGCAGTGAACAAATAAAACACACGTATGCAATAGCACTTTTATTTCATTGCTAAAATCCACTATTTCACTGCTAAGCATAAAATAAAAAACGGTTATTTACATTTTGACCAAAACGTGAAATGCTGTCAGATCTTGTTCTCGTTTGTTCAAGTTGGCGGCAGAACTCGCGTGCCATACCATCTCACTTTCCCAAGTCTTGCAATAAAGTCGGATCTCCGAATATAAAATAAAATGTGAGCGAGTGAATTGGTTCTGAGCTTGTACAAATGCGATATATATCCAGTTTAATTAACCACACACATACAATAATACAATAGTGACCCTTTGTGTATGACTCTCCAAAGTACCGTTGGTAACTTTGTCACTCGAATTGGAATTACAAAAACAATCACACATCTGGTATCAATTACAACGAACGTCGTCTTAAAGACGTCATTATTTGAGCGTTTGGGGAAACCAATTACTAAACATGATTAAATAAGGAGTTTTTTCCATCTCAATTTTACATGTTTTGTTTGTTCAAAACATTTATACGATTGAATTTAGACTGAGAATCAATCTGTTTTCAATTAAGTTCATTGTTTTTGTAATGTTGCCCAAGTATAACACGTCAGTGAATGGTTTCATATTGTAAAAAAACACTTAATCAGTTACATAAAACTAACAATTTGTTCGAATGGAATGTTACGTCCTTTTCAGCACAAGTTAGGACATGAATAGGGTAGACAAACCCAATGTTCCTGGAACAGGTCTTGTATACCTCTCGCCATCCGTCAGAATCGACACTTTCTCACGTGACAATTGGTTTTCTCAGTGGGATTTGAACCCGCAGCTATGAGATGCGAGCATGTTTTAGACGCAGTCTCTATACTAATCCAGCCCCGGAGGCGATAAAAGATAAGCCTCATAATAAACACGTCAAACAAATCGAGCATCCACATTACTGCCACCTATAATGTGCCCATACCAGAAAAGTGGTCACTTATTGAAATGATATGAAGCAAATGTAAATATGATATATTAATTTATCATGTCGATCTGTACAATTCTGCCGAGAAACAGGGTGCCTGAGATCAACCTTATCTCGGCAGTTACGTTACGATCTCTCCAGGTGTACTTCTTTTGATGACGTCAGCACCTCTTTTGATGACGTCGTGATATATTTGATGACGTCTGGGTAGTTTTTAATGGAAAAAAATAAAAAAAAATGGAAAAAAGTTAAATTAAATGATTTTAAACGATCAACATGATAAGTAGAATATCATGTTAGTGCCTGATCGTATCCAGTTTATCAGGTTCGGCACGAACAAAATGAAGCCCTCGGCACAGCCTCGGACTTCATTTTTTCTCAGCCTCACCTGATAAACTGGATATGATCAGGCACTAACATGGTATTCTCTTTGTGAATGAATTGGCCTTAGTCTTAATGGTTCAGACAATAAGTTTAATTCCATTTTTTTTTTTAATTCTAAATTCTATATTTTTCCACGTCTGTGGCTATTTGAGGAACTATGTAATACTAAACATATGTAAGTAAGAACGATTCAACACAAATTCAAAGTATGTATTGAACGTTAAATGTGTATTTCAATTTATTATGTCCCTGTATTTTTTCATTTAAAAAAAAGCTTTTCAAAAATAAAGAATGAAACACGGATTTCAAAGTGTTCTATGTTATTTAACAATAGTCCTTATAAGTTAGGATGAATTATGCTCAGCCACTAGCAATACAGCAATATCTTTGCTATGGAAGTATATAGACACTATGTTATTAGTAAACAAACACCACTTTCATTTTTACGAAATTAAGAGGCACGCTTGACAGGGAAATGCTTTGAAACAAACTAAAACAAATATAGTACGTTTGAACAACACTCTTCCGCATTTATTGCACTCGAAGTATGACATTCCAATGTTATAACACTTTTAAAGTACGTTCTTGTGTTACGGATAATGTAATTGTTTAAGTTGGTTTGATTTTGTTTGCACAAACCCCTTTTGTCGAATATGTATGTATTTATTTTGTGTCACAACGTTAAAGGTTATATTACCGCTAAAGATAACAGGTGCAGTAAGACGCAATTAGTGAAACCAGACTACATTTTAAGAGAAGGCTGGACTCAGTCACACTGACGTACTGTTATTAATTTCAATTAGAATATAACGTTTAACTTGAATGCTGTATGAGCGAGTTGTCATTCAAAGCGTGATTATGACTATAATTTCTCAATCTGGTTTTGCTATTGTACCCTTTTTGGACGGTGCCGTCTAGCATCCGACCTAAGTAGTGGGAATTCTGGCGACTAGAAACCAGAGAGCACCAGATTACAGCGCGATCAAAGTTGTACCATTTGCAAGGCTGTAAACTACTATTCATTCAATGCTCATACCTCCAGAAATTAAACATATCAAATTACTGCTGTTTAACATACTATCAATTGTGTACAAATGATATTATACCTAGGAAAAGAACATCATAAGTATTTGACATTCGTTCGAATCCTTTTTTTCTTCTATTGTGTACAAATAGTATGTTGTAGAAACATGTGTAATAAAATATGTTTAAAACAAATCACGCTCGATAACCATACATATTAAGAACAAGATACAAATATGTAGATGAACAACGAAGTTCAACATAAAATCTGAAAGACCTACATATATTAAGTACTATTTACAACTATGTGTCTTGCTATAACTTGTAAAGTTTGAAACTCTGAAACTAAACATAAAATGACCTTTCTTATTTAAAAGAACAAATTAAACTATATAGAAATTATCTACATCTAAATATGTTTTTATTTAAAAGAACAAAACTATATTGAAATGGTCTACATCTAAATCACATCAAAACTCCTGAAATATACATAACGCGCCGTACACTAATTTTGTCAAATATATATAATGCACCGTACAGTTTGGTTCTGAACGCATCGTCCTGTAAAACATTTGAAATGGTAACGCACAGTACAGCATAATATTTTTTTTAATCAGAATGTTACTTATTTATCGCATAGTTAACAAGAAAATGGTCCATTAGATATCATCACAAAGTAAGTAATATAGGTTATTCCGCTTCCGCGAAGAAACAAGTTTAGGTTGGTGATGCATATTTCAGATGGATTGTAGAATCAATTGCGTGTTTGCTTCTGTGTTTTGTAGTTCGCTGTTCTCCTTGCATGCTACTTTCCCTATCCGAGCCTTTTATATTTCTTTGGTTTGTTTAAAAGTTGAAGCACAACTTGTTTATCATGTTTCACATTACCCAGGACACGAATAAGTGAAATGGAGTCAGAAAAGATAACGAAATGGTTAGTACCAGATTCCTGAATATAATTTATTGAAGTTCTAAACTTACCTTTATTTCAGATGGAAGGATAGAGGCCTTATCAGGCGTCGAAGTTTAAGAGGGATACTGTAATAACTAAAGACAAATATTTTTTGACGAAAGTTCCATTTCCTTATTCAAACAATAGTAACCGTTGTGTTTTTATAAGAAACGTCAATAGCATACAGGCATGAATAGTGTGTTCCAAACTTAAGCCATTACCTTCTAGGTCCAACTTTATATTTCATTAATCTAGTCACGAATTCCCCAAACGATATGTCAATTAAAGTAATACAAACAGTATCGTGAATACTTTTCCGCGGAGCCATTTTTTCTCTTTAGAGAATGAAAATTGTTTTTACATCGACAGAAAGGGGGTTTAATCAGAAACACGGTCTAACTTCGTTTGATTAAATCCGATATAAAATTACTTTCTATTGTCTGTGGCGGCATCTGAGATATTACCATATATGTAAGTCTATAGACACAAAGAATAATGGTACCACTTTTGTTGCTCGAGCTTCTGCCAAATCACTGAACTGTGGCTTTCTAGATGTTTATGTATTCATATATACATGATCGTCTTTGTGTTGTACTTATGTTGCCTATTAATACTGCCTAGTTTGAAGGAGAATAATTTATATCATGTCGGCCATTTTTTTATTAACACTATTGTATTGGGATGACAATATGGTAAGAGTGAGGTTTGGTGCACATAGAGGCTGATTTCAACCCCCAGTGGCCCTGTTTGCCATGGCCGTTCCAAAGAGATACCCCTATTGTCAATCCCTTTCTGTGTGTTGTGTCACATTCGTTTCCGAAAAAGCTATTATGTATATAGAATCAAGGATTTGTCCCACCGTCCCATCGTCTGTTGTACACTAAACCAAATTGCTAAGTACCAACCTAAGAATATGTCAATAATATTCTCATTGTTTTGTGTATTTTGAGCTTGATTAGAGATACGGTTAAACTGCAAAATAACGAGTGTAAATCGTCTGCTCTGATTGCATGAACATATTTTAAAACTTTTAAGTCAATGTGTTTTCTTAGAAATGTTATAACACTTATAAAACTGGGTATATAGGATTTTTTTAAGTACTGTGAATTAGTGAAGCTTTCGATGTTCCCAATTCTAAAATATGCCAGTTAAAATTATTTTGACATCATGTTTTACTAGCATTACCACTACAAATGCATAAGAAATTTTCGAAATATTTAATGTTAACGCTGAATTACAGTTACTTGAGTTTCAAACAATATTAAATTTAAAGGGAGGTAATTTAAGATTATCCATATTCAATTTTTTTATAGACGGAAAATCTGCGATAAATGGGTCAAATTTTTATATTTTTTTCTGTTATTTCATACCAATTTTAAGAACTTTATATCTTTAAGCGATCTTTGGCTCATGTTATGTGTTTTATCAGTACATTTCAAAAGATGGAACAATTTAAACAAAAAATAAATGTTTTACAGACTATGGGTCAAAACAAAATACTTATCATATATCTATTCTAAAATATGTTTAAAATAAGAAAATTAGTTAAGATACAAAGTTGATACTTAGAAATGTTGTTCAGTGTATCCGATATCTCACCACAAGAACAATTGCATAGATGTAGCATTGATACTTTTGTGTACATATACCGATGTTCAAACAGAAATGTTACATTTTCGATCATTGACCTAATTTTATGGAAATTATTCAACATTATTCAACACAAACAGATGTAATTATTTTGGGAATATCAGTATAATTTGCTCCAGGGTCACCATACTACTCTGGAATAGGGGTCAAAAGTTCAAATACACAAATACTTTACACATTTTTTTTATTTATTTACAGGGTCATACATGCATACGGCATTATTTCTGATCTGAGTATCGAAGAACAATCAAAGCAATAACATTTAAAATGGATACAGGTTTTAAAGGGACACATGGCAATCTTAAAAACTAGAGGCGTCTCGTTAGTTTTTCTACATAAATTGCATTTGTTCAATCATTAATGTTAATTATAAGAATTGTAATAAGCCATTTGTTTTTGCATATTAATAATTTTTGATATTATTGAACCAGTAATATATTAAAACTGATAGTATAATAAGACGAAATAGTGAATACTTCAAATTTTATTGATTTAAATGTCACCAGGGTAAAAAAAAATTATACTGGATATATAAATCGAGACACCCATTTCAAATATTTCAAGATTGCCGTGTGAAATGACCTGTGTGAAGAAAACTTGGATATTTGCGACTGCGCGTCTTCGAATTATTTCTAATTATTATTGTTAAAGATGTTATCTGTAAACAAATAAGCAAATTTATAAAATAGTGACTGGCCATTTTTCAAGGGTGTGACCTTGTCTTTTACTGACTAAATACACACCACGTTGAATCGACAACCCTTTTTAGTGAACTTGATTTAAACAATTTTTTAAGAGGGAAACTACATAAACACTAGGCGATATAGACGTATTAGATCATGGCGGGGGATTTCTTTATTTCTGTTTTAATGGGATGACAGTAGGGTAAGTGTGAGGTTTGGTGCATTCTAGAACCGGTTTAAACCCCCAGTGGCCTACTTTGCCACTGACAGTACCAAGGCGGCAGCCCTATTGTCAACCCTTTTGTGTTTGTGATGTCGTTTGCATTTATTTTTACTTTTGCCTTCTTGTTTGTCTGTTTGCGTGTTTGTTTCTGTGTTTTGTGGTTGACTGTCCTCCTTGAATGCTACTTTCCCTGTCCGATCTTTTTATATTTCTTTATATTGTCATCAAACTCAAGTTTAAAACCTGGTTAACTTAGTCTTATTTGTAAAGGGGTGTGTGTGTTGGCATATTGCATAAATAAATTATATGATATACACAGTCACGTGCAGTACAATCTGGGTTTATAATTTGATTTGCTTTTGAGTGTACATAACTCTGCTCACTTGTTGAACACTATATTAACCGACCACAGAATATATTGTTTATAAAAAAGGGAATACGATCTAATAATGCCCACCGCAGTAATAATAGTAACTACAGGAGTATTCAGTTGTGATTTATACTGAAATACAACATTGAGAAAATGTGCTTGGTTAATATCTCATATGTTCAGTTACCGTGGCTAACTGTCAGAAAACGCAGATTGCAATAACTTGTTATCAAATAAAGCATGCTTTTTTTGAAGAAACTGAATGATTGCACTCATACGCCCCTTCTATGTGTCATGGCTAATTACACAGAACGTCGGACGAATATACACTAAACGACTTTAAAAACTTCCGCCATATATTGTGTATAATATTCCAAAGAAATGCAAAGATGTTTTGTAAAATAAAGTTGTAGTTAATTAGAGAAAGGACACAACTGTGATGTGGTAGACGTTTTAATCACACTACACCTTGTAACAAAAACTTCTTAAATGTTGAAGTTGCTCTTTGAAAAACTGAGCTAGTTCAGTACTGTATTTAACGTAAATAGCTTGCAAATTCAAATTCAAATTCAAAATGTTTTATTCCAAGATTTATAGAAATACATCATATTTAACAATCATTATGGCGAGTAAGCGACAGAACAGATAAAGAGATAATTCATGATAGTGTGTGATAATATAAAGTTATGCAAACCTTTGCATCCTATGTTTGCTCACATGATTGAGCCAAACGCGTACTATGTCAATAATGTAACTTTGAAGGAATACTATTTGCTGTATTATTTGTTGTTTTAATATTTTTCCAAGGAAAGGTCTTACGTAGCCATGTACCATTCGATTAAAAGCAGCATATTGTACATACAATATACAGCGGAAATTCCCGTGTTGCGTTTTTAAAGTCGTTCAGTGTAGTAACACATAACTCCATGAAGTGTGTTGTTATTGTAGTGTTGATTTATCATACCTAAGTGTACAAACAGACAGAGAATAATGGTTTTGATTATTACACCTGTCTATTGCATAGTAAGTATAATGTGCAAAACAAGACGTAACTTCTAAAAAAAGTTTAAACATTCGCTAGAAAAGAAAGTGGTACGCAGTAATATGTAGCCAGTTAAGTGAATATAACAATGAATGCCTTAGCTTCTAATGCGCATGTTAGAACTTCAAACAATAACTCATACTCAGAATGAACGTTTAGCACATAACGTGGCTTCTGGGAGTGTAATAAAACAAGTATGATCGGAGAAATTTGGAAATCGTCGGAAACGATAAATACAAAAAATATTGCAGTCTCGGTTTGATTGAGACTGTTCAAGAACGGTAGTGAAAGTGCTTGCTAACGTTTACACCCTCTAGCCCCGGGTTGAGCAGACCTGAATATTTAAAACGCCAATAATACATAAAGTTGAGCCATCCCGAAATGGTGAACATGGGACCTTCAATGCGGTATTTTCACACCATTCCATCGCCAGCGGCGTATGGTCCCAGATTCTAACAAAACGCGTTGCCCTAAACGAGAAACAATGGACGAAATAAACTGCTGGGAGCAGAGGTTATGAAGCCTGCGTTTCACAGGTAATAAAACCATGACTTATGTATCGTAATACACTAGTGTATTATAGATGAAAATGAGGACCCAATCACTGTGTTTTGAAGCAATTATTTATGAAGTTAGCTACTGTATCAATTGTGTATTATTTAGATGATCTTACATGAGTGCTCATTAAATTCGTTAGCAAAAATGATAAAATGCGAGGCTCTTATAATGCTCGGCAAGAGCCTCGCATTATATCATTTGCCAACTCGTTTAATAAATTCAATAATGAATGAGAACGAATGTTAGATTCTTTTAATCCCATAACTTATAACGTCACATTACGTCAGATTAAAGTGACGTCCATGACGTCATTAACGTTATGTTATACCACTAGTGAAATATATTGAATGGTGTTATTACACTACCACAACGCATGTTATGTGATAAATAAGGATATACTCTCACCTAAAGCATGTGGTAACTTAGTAGTTTATCTTAAGATGATACAAAATAACAGAAGAGCCATCGAAAAAAACCATCTTATTAAGCAAACAATTTGAAACTATCTCTTCTTTTACAAACTAATCAAGTGGTTGATGTTCAGTTGTAAATATTAGTTTACCCTATTATAGTATTCGACTTTCCATTTTCCATTTATTTAAGATTGATTGTATATGCCTCCATGTTACGCTTCTGTTGTCTTATTGTATTATTGGTGTTGTAATGGATTCCAAACATATGGTAGTGTGTGCATAGAACTATGTTGAACGGTCAGAGACATATACATATTAAAAATACTACATTACACTTACAACCAAAACTGCATAGCTCACTAATGTCATGTTCACCGAGTTTATATTAAAACTCAAATACTTAAACCAACGATAGTATTACTGGACTGACTATGTAGAGGATATGTTTTGTTTTGGAGTGAATATATGATTTATTTTCATCGAGAAGTGATAAAACATATTTTCACGAGTGATTTTTCTCACTTCGAGCATGTCGAGATGAAAATAAATCCTGTATTCACTACAATCCAACAACTATTATTTTTATTATATACTCATGACCTTAAAACTTATGCAGAAAAACATAATGCGCCAAAACAATGACGTCATTAACGTCAACATTGTCAATAGCGGCTTTACCTCATTTTCGATATTTCACATATAAATTATAAACAATGAAAATATAAGGTTTTATTTTCATCATAAAATCCACTAGTTCACTGCAAATTACTAGACTGAATACTAGTACAATACCATCTTGACACATACTCATATATATCTGTTACAATAGATGTATATGTCGTACAAGCAGTGTAGCATTCACAAAACACAAACAAATACACCTCAATGGTGAAATATGAGACATTAAAACATGCAAGAGTGGATAAGAGTACCACCTAGGTCAGCAGTATAGATCACCGTTACTTTAATAACAGCACCAATGCATTCTCGTCGGTTCTTCCACCTTTTCAGAATGATGTACAATTGGTATTTCCTGACAGTTTATCTTTATATAAAGAAAAGCATATACTAGCATGTACATGTTTGATACGTCTAGAGATATCGCACTTGACAATAAAAGTAGATATAAAGGTCAAACAGGAAATGCAGCATTCAAGGACCACTGTTACATTCAATCTAACACACGCATCGAAACAACGAACACTTACAAGTATAACTACCATCACGGTATGGGACATAACAAACATAAAAGGACTGACATAAGGACTACCGCCTTGGAACAGTTAGTGGTAAAAAGGACGCTGAGAGGTTTACAACAGGTTATGAAACGGTAGTAAAGTCACATACTATTGAAAGCTTGGTTTTGATGGAGTGCGTGGTCCAGTGGTAGACCGTGGAACTCCAGACCGAGAGGTCGTGGGTTCGATCCTCGCCATTACCATGTTAGTTATTCTTGAGCAAGATAATTAATCCACGTTGCTTAGTATTGGTTCTACACAGGAAGCCCTCGAGAGTGGTTAATATAAGTTGCAAGAGCTTTTTTCGCAATCGATGTACAAGAAATACGTTTAAACTAAAGCATGGTTCATCAGCATCAGTTAAAACACATATTTGTATGTTAATTATTTAAACTGTCCTTACGAAATGCGTTTTTCTATTGTAGCTAGTTTACTTTGACAGGTATTTTAGAACAATAGCATTTGCCTTAATCATTTGATTTTGCTATCTGGTTGATATAATGCCGGTACCTTATGTGTGTGTTATTGATCCAGATGAAATACGCACCATTCGTTAATTAAAGGTTTAAGCTACGTGCGTCGGAAATATTAGAGAACGGAGATCCGCCAATAATTATTCATGATGACGTAAACACTAATTAGAACATAACTGTTTATCAACGATACGTTTATTGGTAATAGAAACGTAGTTAGTGTGATGTAGAACAGAATAGAACACATTTCTTTATTTACATCTCAGGTTACACACATGCATGATTACAGACATACAACTACACACATGCATGATTACAAACATACAACTACACACATGCATGATTACAAACATACAACAGCAACAACATGTGCACAAATGTAACATATACATATTATATACAGTTGGCAGTGGTGATAACACAGTATGTATAGTTTTAATGCGGGAAAAGAGTTTACCTATATATTTTATTTAAATCCATGAGCCAAAGATATATGGTTTCATTTTAATATTTAGATCTTAATCACATTCTTTGGAGCGCTGTGGTCTAGTGGTAGAGCGTTGTACCCATGATCGAACAGTCTTGGGTTCGATCCCCGCCATTGCCACATGCGTTGTGTCCCTGAGCAAGACACTTTATCTGCATTTGTTTAGTACCGGCTCTACCCAGGAAGACATCGAGAGTGATTCAAATAAGGTCAAAGAGCTTTCGTTACAATCGATGTAAAATAAATAAGCTTAAACTAACATTCAAAGTTGTTTATAATTAAATCGGCATATCTGGTGTGTTGGTTCACTAGCGTCAACTATAGTCTACTTAGATAAATAGGTAGGCACGTGCATCATCGTTTTAAACAAATCTAAGAATCATCTCATTTCGAAATTGCCAAAACCATTCAGTTCAAATCATCCTAATCAGATAATAAATCAGATGCAAATGGAACCAAATGCTATAAGTATACTCAATATCAATAGAGGCCAGAGGGACGAACATTTGGCAGCTTTTCTCTTAATTGACGCCAGATCCGCAGACGAGAGCATACTCGTTATAAGACAAAGACAAATTGTATGTAAATGAACGGATTTGTAAAGGAACAATGTCCTCGTTTGTGTTTTTTAAGTAATAATTGTAGAATGTCCAACGAGGTGTTACGAGGATATATCGAGGCGTAAGCCGAAATATGTTCATGATATATGCGTGTAAAACCAAGTTTGATACGCTATAACTGTTGTATCGCTAGCAACGCCCCCTTGTATGATATCTGGTTTAACGGCACACTTTTTTGTTCCGTTATTGAATATAGCATACGACTTTGGACAATAGAAAGTACTCTCAGGCATGCGATAATTGTATTTGATTAGTACTATAATTGTTCGAGGCACTTGTATCAGCCAACGGTTATTCTGACTTGACAGACACAATTCAACTTTAAAGGGACACACGGCAATCTTGATTTGTTCAAACTTCACGGCGTCCGGTTATTTTTTCTACACAACTTGTGTAATCTAGTCATCAGTATCAATTATTAGAATAAACTGTGTTTGCATATTACTAACTGTTGATTATATTTCACCAATAATATAGTTAAACATAGCATGGTTGAATGACGAAGACAATATGGAAATTATAAATGTTATTTAATTATGTGCAAGCAGTTTTCAAGTAAAAAACTACTGAATCAATAAAACGAGATGCCTATTTAAATACTCGATATAAACTTCCAAATGGCCGAGCGTCCCTTTAAACTAAATAAGTTGTATATCAATGAAACATACATGTGTAGTGTTAAATTCAACTAGCTTACTTTTCAAAATCAGTTGAGAAATATATATATTTATTTGAATGTTAACGTTTACCTAAAAATGGTTTCAATGTGTTAGACAAACGTACCCTAAGACTTCATAGAAATATAATAGCAAACTACATGTATTGAGGCTGACTAAAGACATTTGAGTTTTCTTAGTTTTCTTCTGTTCCAGCAACAAGGAGTTGACATTGGGGGAAAACACATAAAAAACACACCTTTTGGCTTTACAATATTTATTTCTCAGCTGATTTTCAAAACGAAGGTAATTTAATTTACAACTGACAAGATCATTGCCAGTAACATAATTAATGTAATTTTTCTTAAAATTACTCATATTATTGCTAAAATACCTTTGCTGAACTTGGACAAGCGCCCCGATCGACAGAACCGTGCCAATCAACAGTTTCTCTAAACGCTTGATCTTAGATACACACATCATCAACGTTGATGAAGAAAACGTGAGCAGCCAGATTCCCTAATCTGAGTAAGTGTATGACCTATTAACACAATAAAACATGCCGTTGCTATTGTTACTTATCTATAGATTCTGAATCGCTCTTCGTTCAAATGTCCGCAAGAAATCCGGAATCTCAAGTGTATTCAATAGTTCTCTAGATTTCGGATGAACGTCTAAAATCTCATGAGTGTTAATTACAAAAAAAAATCGAGTTACTCGAGCATCACTCGTTCAGTCCGTTTGATTAATTTAATCGAGTACGATTTTCCGTGATTTACTTTTTGCTGGATTTTATTTAATCAATACAGAGTGGTTCTATTGTAGAAGTCAAGCCTGCTCAATACATGACACGTGATTTCACTTGTTCACCTGTTCTTGATAAAATAAATATTTATATGATTTACATGGTTTTATTTTTCACGAAGTCAAAATAGAAACGGAGATACGTGAGATACGAGAGATCCTTCGGAAGTAACAGAGACAACCTAGAGAATAAAGTGGGAGATTCAATGTTACTGAGTCTGTTCGTGAGAGGTAATGTTACTGAGTATGTTCGTCAGAGGTAATGTTACTGAGTCTGTTCGTGAGAGGTAATGTTACTGAGCTGTTCGTGAGAGGTAATGTTACTGAGTCTGTTCGTCAGAGGTAATGTTACTGAGTCTGTTCGTCAGAGGTAATGTTACTGAGTCTGTTCGTCAGAGGTAATGTTACTGAGTCTGTTCGTGAGAGGTAATGTTACTGAGTCTGTTCGTCAGAGGTAATGTTACTGAGTCTGTTCGTCAGAGGTAATGTTACTGAGTCTGTTCGTGAGTGGTAATGTTACTGAGTCTGTTCGTGAGAGGTAATGTTACTGAGTCTATTCGTCAGAGGTTATGTTACTGAGTCTGTTCGTGAGAGGTAATGTTACTGAGTCTGTTCGTCAGAGGTAATGTTACTGAGTCTATTCGTGAGAGGTAATGTTACTTAGTCTGTTCGTGAGAGGTAATGTTACTTAGTCTGTTCGTGAGAGGTAATGTTACTGAGTCTGTTCGTGAGAGGTAATGTTACTGAGTCTGTTCGTGAGAGGTAATGTTACTGAGTCTGTTCGTGAGAGGTAATGTTACTGAATCTGTTCGTGAGAGGTAATGTTACTGAGTCTGTTCGTGAGAGGTAATGTTACTGAGTCTTGTCGTGAGAGGTAATGTTACTGAGTCTGTTCGTGAGAGGTTATGTTACTGATTCTGTTCGTGAGAGGTAATGTTTCTGAGTCTGTTCGTGAGAGGTAATGTTACTGAGTCTGTTCGTCAGAGGTAATGTTACTGAGTCTGTTCGTCAGAGGTAATGTTACTGAGTATGTTCGTGAGAGGTAATGTTACTGAGTCTGTTCGTCAGAGGTAATGTTACTGAGTCTGTTCGTGGGAGGTAATGTTACTGAGTCTGTTCGTGAGAGGTAATGTTACTGAGTCTGTTCGTCAGAGGTAATGTTACTGAGTCTGTTCGTCAGAGGTAATGTTACTGAGTCTGTTCGTCAGAGGTAACGTTACTGAGTCTGTTCGTGAGTGGTAACGTTACTGAGTCTGTTCGTGAGAGGTAATGTTACTGAGTCTGTTCGTCAGAGGTAATGTTACTGAGTCTGTTCGTCAGAGGTAATGTTACTGAGTCTGTTCGTGAGAGGTAATGTTACTTAGTCTGTTCGTGAGAGGTAATGTTACTGAGTCTGTTCGTGAAAGGTAATGTTACTGAGTCTGTTCGTGAGCAGTAATGTTACTGAGTCTGTTCGTGAGAGGTAATGTTACTGAGTATGTTCGTGAGAGGTAATGTTACTGAGTCTGTTCGTGAGAGGTAATGTTACTGAGTCTGTTCGTCAGAGGTAATGTTACTGAGTCTGTTCGTGGGAGGTAATGTTACTGAGTCTGTTCGTGAGAGGTAATGTTACTGAGTCTGTTCGTCAGAGGTAATGTTACTGAGTCTGTTCGTCAGAGGTAATGTTACTGAGTCTGTTCGTCAGAGGTTACGTTACTGAGTCTGTTCGTGAGTGGTAACGTTACTGAGTCTGTTCGTGAGAGGTAATGTTACTGAGTCTGTTCGTCAGAGGTAATGTTACTGAGTCTGTTCGTCAGAGGTAATGTTACTGAGTCTGTTCGTGAGAGGTAATGTTACTTAGTCTGTTCGTGAGAGGTAATGTTACTGAGTCTGTTCGTGAAAGGTAATGTTACTGAGTCTGTTCGTGAGAGGTAATGTTACTGAGTCTGTTCGTGAGAGGTAATGTTACTGAGTCTTTTCGTCAGAGGTAATGTTACTGAGTCTGTTCATCAGAGGTAATGTTACTGAGTCTGTTCGTGAGAGGTAATGTTACTGAGTCTGTTCGTCAGAGGTAATGTTACTGAGTCTGTTCGTGAGAGGTTATGTTACTGATTCTGTTCGTGAGAGGTAATGTTACTGAGTCTGTTCGTGAGAGGTAATGTTACTGAGTCTGTTCGTGAGAGGTAATGTTACTGAGTCTGTTCGTGAGAGGTAATGTTACTGAGTCTGTTCTTCAGAGGTAATGTTATTGAGTCTGTTCGTGAGAGATAATGTTACTGAGTCTGTTCGTCAGAGGTAATGTTACTGAGTCTGTTCGTGAGAGGTAATGTTACTGAGTCTGTTCGTGAGAGGTAATGTTACTGAGTCTGTTCGTGAGAGGTAATGTTACTGAGTCTGTTCGTGAGAGGTAATGTTACTGAGTCTGTTCGTGAGAGGTAATGTTACTGAGTCTGTTCATGAGAGGTAATGTTACTGAGTCTGTTCGTGAGAGGTAATGTTACTGAGTTTGTTCGTAATAGGTAATGTTACTGAGTCTGTTCGTGAGAGGTAATGTTACTGAGTCTATTCGTGAGAGGTAATGTTACTGAGTCTGTTCGTGAGAGGTTATGTTACTGAGTCTGTTCGTGAGAGGTAATGTTACTGAGTCTGTTCGACAGAGGTAATGTTACTGAGTCAGTTCGTCAGAGGTAATGTTACTGAGTCTGTTCGTGAGAGGTAATGTTACTGAGTCTGTTCGTGAGAGGTAATGTTACTGAGTCTGTTCGTCAGATGTAATGTTACTGAGTCTGTTCGTGAGAGGTAATGTTACTGAGTATGTTCGTGAGAGGTAATGTTACTGAGTCTGTTCTCGAGAGGTAATGTTACTAAATCTGTTCGTGAGAGGTAATGTTACTGAGTCTGTTCGTGAGAGGTAATGTTACTGAGTCTGTTCGTCAGAGGTAATGGTACTGAGTCTGTTCGTCAGAGGTTATGTTACTGAGTCTGTTCGTGAGAGGTAATGTTACTGAGTCTGTTCGTGAGAGGTAATGTTACTGAGTCTGTTCGTCAGATGTAATGTTACTGAGTCTGTTCGTGAGAGGTAATGTTACTGAGTCTGTTCTCGAGAGGTAATGTTACTGAGTCTGTTCGTGAGAGGTAATGTTACTGAGTCTGTTCGTCAGAGGTAATGTTACTGAGTCTGTTCGTCAGATGTAATGTTACTGAGTCTGTTCGTCAGAGGTAATGTTACTGAGTCTGTTCGTCAGATGTAATGTTACTGAGTCTGTTCGTCAGAGGTAATGTTACTGAGTCTGTTCGTCAGATGTAATGTTACTGAGTCTGTTCGTCAGAGGTAATGTTACTGAGTCTGTTCGTCAGATGTAATGTTACTGAGTCTGTTCGTCAGATGTAATGTTACTGAGTCTGTTCGTCAGAGGTAATGTTACTGAGTCTGTTCGTCAGAGGTTATGTTACTGAGTCTGTTCGTGAGAGGTAATGTTACTGAGTCTGTTCGTCAGAGGTAATGTCACTGAGTCTGTTCGTCAGAGGTAATGTCACTGAGTCTGTTCGTGAGAGGTAATGTTACTGAGTCTGTTCGACAGAGGTAATGTTACTGAGTCTGTTCGTCAGAGGTAATGTTACTGAGTCTGTTCGTGAGAGGTAATGTTACTGAGTCTGTTCGTCAGAGGTAATGTTACTGAGTCTGTTCGGTAATGTTACTGAGTCTGTTCGTCAGAGGTAATGTTACTGAGTCTGTTCGTGAGAGGTAATGTTACTGAGTCTGTTCGGTAATGTTACTGAGTCTGTTCGTCAGAGGTAATGTTACTGAGTCTGTTCGTGAGAGGTAATGTTACTGAGTCTGTTCGTGAGAGGTAATGTTACTGAGTCTGTTCGTCAGAGGTAATGTTACTGAGTCTGTTCGTGAGAGGTAATGTTACTGAGTCTGTTCGTCAGATGTAATGTTACTGAGTCTGTTCGTCAGAGTTAATGTTACTGAGTCTGTTCGTCAGATGTAATGTTACTGAGTCTGTTCGTGAGAGGTAATGTTACTGAGTCTGTTCGTCAGAGGTAATGTTAGAAGCAACAGCTCTTACGCCCCATAGCTCCGGCTTAAGCCGTAGTCTACGTCATAGCTACCTATATTGAACTCGGTGATCCCAAAAGATAAATACAAATAACACTACTGATTCGTAGAACGTAAAGACTTGTTACAGTCGCCACACTACTGACTTGTTACAGTCGCCACACTGCACTAAACGAACGCTAGACTTGTTACAGTCGCCACACCGCACTAAACGAACGCTAGACTTGTTACAGTCGCCACACCGCACTAAACGAACGCTAGACTTGTTACAGTCGCCACACCGCACTAAACGAACGCTAGACTTGTTACAGTCGCCACACTGCACTAAACGAACGCTAGACTTGTTACAGTCGCCACACTGCACTTAACGAACGCTAGACTTGTTACAGTCGCCACACTGCACTAAACGAACGCTAGACTTGTTACAGTCGCCACACTGCACTAAACGAACGCTAGACTTGCTACAGTCGCCACACTGCACTAAACGAACGCTGGTGTGAATGTCAGTACATACTATCGTATCTGTATAAATAATGTTACATTGTTTTAATCAGACGACTTATATGTACTGTGTTTTATTTATAACAGGTTCATAACAGGTCTGACCTGATGTGATAACGGATCTTTTAGTATTTCTTTATTTGCGCTTATTAGGTAGATACTCCCCGGGTGCTTATTAGGTGGATACTCCCCGGGTGCTTATTAGGTGGATACACCCCGGGTGCTTATTAGGTAGATACTCCCCGGGTGCTTATTAGGTGGATACACCCCGGGTGCTTATTAGGTGGATACTCCCCGGGTGCTTATTAGGTGGATACTCCCCGGGTGCTTATTTACACAGTTTCACTCATTTTAATGGCATTTTAAACTTTGAGTATCATAGATAGATAGATAGATAGATAATTTTATTTCAAAATTCCAATAGGCTATAAAGCCCATGAGGATACAAATACAGAGTAATGCATGGTAACAGTGCAGTTGGTACATATAAGACAACAAGTATGAGATCACAATGAAAGAGTTTGCATATATGTGATACTCATAAGGTTGATTAACAATAGCTGTCCAATTCTTATCACATAAAATGTATTATTAGTAACTCCTGTACAGGTCAAAATGATAATTATGCTTTGATATGTATTATTGAATGTTATATGTTAATGTGTAATAATATCGTGTCCTATAATTCTTTTAGAATGCTGTTTACAATTCATGTTTTATGTATGAAATAATGTATAATGCATATTTGATTGTAAACAATGAGACGCAAATAAACGATTAAACTACTAATAAGGGAGATCATTTGGAAGTAACAAACACAACCAAGAGAAAAGTAGCAAACTCGGTTTTATTGAGTCTGTTCATGAGAGTTAATGTAGGAAGCAACAGCTCATGGAAACTCACAGTCAACATATCAAGAACTAAAAATCTAGTATTTTTCAATGGTAGACTAGGGAAGTATTCATTGAGATTAAATAACTACACTTTAAACATCGTATGGGATATTTAAGAATATTATTTTATTCAACTCTTTCTTTGCATGCTTTCTCTCTAATTTTTAAATACCATGTGTCCCGCTTTGTTTGCTACGAGGAGTATCTCTGTTATTCAATCAAACTATTTATCAAATTATGGACAAGCCTTGTTTTAGATGTCATTTATGTTCTACATACATTTTCAAGACGTTAGTTATTATCTCAAAAAATCAAATGTCGAATATGACTAAAGATCTAAAGTAGCCTCTGAGTAGATGCGAGTATAAAAGTATTATACATTTTAAGTTTATTGTTATATAATTATATTCAGACATTCTAGAGTCGTTTCTTTAACTATTCACGTTAATTGACCTGCCTCCCCATCACACAACGAAACTATTTAAATTATATGTTTGAGAAACGCGTCTTAAATTTGATGTCATACTGTATAGACAATGTTTCAGACGATATGAATTGAATTGAATTTATCTGAATTTATCATGTAACGTAACATACAACCATAATAAACTGCAATTTATGGTGGCTGATTTCTGTCATTTGTTGTCTTTTCGTCTTTTCGTTATATCGCCCCCGAAAAGACGACAGAACGAAAAGACGACAGAACGAAAAGACAAGATGAAAAGCCAATCGTACTAGTTATCATTTTTGAAGTAAATTTTATATTTTTATTATTTAAATTGGTATGTAACAATGTATGATGATTTAGCGGACATAACTATGGATTTGTTTATGTAAAAATGAAACCAAATTACTTTGTATTCAATGATTTACTTTCCGGGGCCACTTAAAAATAGACACGATTTTGGCTCATATTCTTCGATCTATTCAAACAAACGAAATATTGATTTTTAAACTTAACACTAACTTTCCGGGACCGTTTGTTGAAACCATCCCATCACAATGATTATACCTTATATTTATCAATGTACGGTGGCATAGCAAACATACATGTAATTAAGAATGTGTTTCATATTATACGGAACTGTTAAACTGTTAAACATGTACGTGACTGATAATTATGCTAACATGATTGTTCATTTGGAAATCAATAAATGCCATACCCTATTAATATTTCATTTTCTCTTAATATGGTATTTAAACTAGTTGTGTAACATATCAAGTTGATGGTAATAGGTTAAAAGTTTACTATATCTACAACATATGAAACATATACACGTTCTTAATATCTAATATATCCACTCGGTTGAAGTTTGTATGTACATGTAAGCTTTTAGTTTCGGCAAGATCATACAGCAAGGTTACGGTCATAAAAAACTATTAAATATGAAATAATTTAAGATCCTCTGTTCATATAATATACATATTGCAATTAAATCTTGAAAGTTTCAAAAAGAACTGATCAAGATAAAGCCAAACATATAATTATCACTTTAATATTCATTATATAAGGTATGGAAAAATAATTAATGGGTTGCAGAATCAATACAATTCATTACATTCGACATACCATAATGACATGTTTATTGCCTTACACAAGACAATATTAATATAATTATGATGACCATTCTGCTTTTATATAAGCGATTTAACAGAACTAGTAACCCTACGTTTATTATTTATTGAACATACGGTATACACACTCCCTGACGATTTTGCCCGATTCTCCGACAGTTCAAAAACGTCCCGACTTCTAGTAGTCACGATGAAATGGCCGCAGTGACCGAAATGCGCATGTCAACCGGAAGGCGAAAAGATGACAGAACGACAGAATGAAAAGACGACAGAACAAAACGACGACAAAAAGAAAAATCATCAAATGCAGCGCGAAAAGTCGATAGAACGAAAAGACGACAGAAAGAAAAAACGCCATTTCAAGATCGAAAATGCGGCAGAAGGTCACACAAAATAACGAAAAGACGACAATATCAAATGGCGTCTTTTCGCGGCTGAAGTGTCGTCTTTTCGCGTGGCTTTCCGTCGTCTTTTCTCCCTTGAAATGACGTATTTTCGTTCTGTCGTTCTGTCGTCTTGTTCGGGCTGCATTTGTAGTCTTTTCGTCCTGTCGTCTTTTCGTTCTGTCGTCTTTTCGGGGGCGAAAAGAAGACAAATGGAAGAAATCAGCCACCATAGCAATTAGACCTGCTCAGGATATTTTATTATGTCTG
This sequence comes from Cyrtodaria siliqua, assembly GCA_037043455.1. Lineage (NCBI taxonomy): Eukaryota > Metazoa > Mollusca > Bivalvia > Adapedonta > Hiatellidae > Cyrtodaria > Cyrtodaria siliqua. The sequence goes on along the minus strand of JAWPHD010001704.1, from coordinate 25,565 downwards.
GGTCTTACCTGTGAGAGCAGATAAGATTTATTTACACGAGGAAGTATGTTTTATTTGAGATCTGTTTTTTCCAAACAAGCCAGCAAAGCACTTGCATTAATCAATACAAAATGTATTTATTTCGATTCAAGCGGAAGCACTTGCATTAACGTCTGCATGATTAATGAACGTTTACAGACTGACATAAACAGTTGCTGCTACAATGGACACGATATACAGGTTATATTAACCGTAATACGACGTTATTTGTTTGGGGAAGACGTGCAACAAGTACAGTAAGCATTACTTTACTAACGAAACACTTTACTGTATTTCACGAACGGCACACGTCATTGTAATGCCTAGTTGTCTACAGCATTATATTTTATGCTGACCTTATATTATTAACTTAAACTCACTAGTTGCGCTCTGTTTGATGTAAATTCAAAGTATACACTTCCAATGGAATAAATAAAAGAGATACACCGATATGGAATTGACATGATTGAATTGGCCATTTATTTAGTAAATTACATAATTGAAAAGTTATTCAAATCATATCTTAAAACACTCATATATAACATTCCGTGTATTTATTAAATTTGAATGAATAACATCAAAGGTGGGGGACGAATATAAACGCCCCAATACAAGAACATGAAATGAAATAAGAAATAATATCTATCTATCTATATCATGGTATATGCAGATATAGTAAAATATGAGGTTTGTTGGGTGGGATGGTGGCTTTCCTTTCTTTGTTTACTTTCCCTCTCGATCAAAGGTGATGCGATATATCTACAACAGCGTAGAAACCACTCATATTTGCTATACTCTTTAAACAAATGATTAAAATTGTAAGTAAAATAAAACATATTTATCTAACAGTAAATTATTATTTATGCTGACCTTACATTATTAACCTCTACTCACTCCTGAGTTGCGCTACGTTTGATGTAAATTCAAAATATACAATTCCATTGGAATAAATAAAAGAGATACACCGGAACGGGTATGAAATTGAATTGGCCATTTATTTAGTAAATTATATAATTGAAAAGCTATTCAAATCATATCTTAAAACACTCATGTATAACATTCCGTGTAATTATTAAATTTGAATGAATAACATCAAAGATGGGGGACGAATATAAACGCCCCAATACAAGAACATGAAATAAAATAAGAAATAATATCTATCTATCTATATCATGGTACATGCAGAAATAGTAAAATTTGAGGTTTGTTGGGTGGGATGGTGGCTTTCCTTTCTTTGTTTTCTTTCCCTCTCGATCAAAGGTGATGCGTTATATCTACAACAGCGTAGAAACCACTCGTACTTGCTATAAACTTTAAACAAATGATTAAAATTGTAATTAAAATAAAACAAATTTATCTAACAGTAAATTATTATTTATGCTGACCTTACATTATTAACCTATACTCACTCCTGAGTTGCGCTACGTTTGATGTAAATTCAAAGTATACAATTCCATTGGAATAAATAAAAGAGATACACCGGTATGAAATTGAATTGGCCATTTATTTAGTAAATTACATAATTGAAATGTTATTCAAATCATATCTTAAAACACTCATGTATAACATTCCGTGTATTTATTAAATTTGAATAAATAACATCAAAGGTGGGGGACGAATATAAACGCCACATATTGCTGAGCTATCCAGCCAAAAACAGCCAAATTTTACAAGGAATGTACACCGTTTCTATATAACTTGCATATTTTGAGGATCCAAACTCTATAGACACCATATAAATGACTTTAACCAGCCACGCCATTTCCCAAAACTGGAGCGTCGAATTAAGAGTTACCAACTCATAATTCATTTTGTGCATATTCAGTCACGAGTATTCTAAGAGCCTGTTGATAAAGATATACTTTTAATCTGCACATATACATTATTATACACGTATGACCTGAACACCTGATAGAGTTTTGATAAGCTGTTTTGTAGTGTAATTGTGTTAGTTTCTCTAACCAATGTTACATTTCAATAAATGCAGTCCATTAAGGGTACACTTTAATGCAGTGTACACATAATACACTTAAAGGTATTCCATAAATGGTACACTGCAATTTTGTTTATAAATAGCACACTTCAAGACAATCCATTTATGATACACTTCAATGGAATCCCTAAATGGTACACCTCGTAACTATTCACTAATGTCACATATCAAATATTTTTAACTTATACTCGTATAATGATGCTTTAGTAGGTAGTACACATCAAAGTAGTTCATGCACACATAGTTCACTGATGGTTTACGGTGATGTAGTTCACGCACACATAGTTCACTATTGGTGTACGCTGATGTAGTTCATGTACACATAGTTCACTAATGGTGTATGGTGACGTCGGTCACGTACGCATAGTTCGCTAATGGTTTAAGGTGTTTTAGTGTTTACTCTACTTTTCAAACCAATCAGATGGCTCAGAATTTCAAATATTTGCACTATTTATTCATGAAGATTTTACTACCAGCGCTCTTCATAGTTTAGAGTGTGAACTGTATACAGACTATCGATAAAAGCTATCGTAAACACTAAGCCGGATAGAGTCTATGAATAGAAATCTTCACCACTTTTAAGAAACCGCGGTCTGTCGCTTTCGGTTTCTTAATGGTGAAGATTTCTCTTCATAGCCTATACGTAGGTCACGTCCACATAGTTCACTATTGGTGTACGGTGATGTAGTTCACGTCCACATAGTTCACTAATGGTGTATGGTGATGTAGGTCACGTACGCATAGTTCACGTCCGCATAGGTCAATAATGGTGTACGGCGAGGTAGGTCACGTCCGAATAGGTCAGTAGTGGTATACGGTGATGTAGGTCACGTACGCATATTTCACTTTGGTGTATGGTGATCTAGGTCACGTACGCATATGTCACTATTGGTGTACAGTGATGTAGGTCACGTACGCATAGGTCACTATTGGAGTACGGTGATGTAGGTCACGTCCGCATAGGTCACTATTGGTGTACGGTGATGTAGGTCACGTCACTATTGGTGTACGGTGATGTAGGTCACGTCCGCAAAGGTCATTATTGGTGTACGGTGATGTAGGTCACGTCCGCATAGGTCACTATTGGTGTACGGTGGTGATGTACGTCACGTCCGCATAGGTCACTATTGGTGTACGGTGATGTAGGTCCCGTCCGCATAGGTCAATAATGGTGTACGGTGATGTAGGTCACGTCCCGCATACGTCAGTATTGGTGTACGGTGATTTAGGTCACGTCCGCATAGGTCACTATAGGTGTATGGTGATGTAGGTCACGTCCGCATAGGTCACTCTTTGTGTTCGGGTGATGTAGGTCACGTCCGCATAGGTCAATATTTAGTGTACGGTGATGTAGGTCACGTACACATAGTTCACTATTCGTGTACGGAGATGTAGGGTCGCGTCCACATAGTTCACTAATGATGTACGGTGATGTTAGGTCGCGTCCACAATAGTTTCTCTATTGGTGTACGGTGATGTAGTTCACGTACACATATTTCACAAATGATGTACGGTGATGTAGTTCAGAAATATAGCACATCTACATATATCACTAATTGTTCGAGTTAAATGATGTTTATTGGTACGTAAGCATTGCTTTTCTTCAAGAAGAATGGAAACAATAAGGTCGGCGCTAAACGACAAGGGTATCATGTCTCTTTAATAAACCATACAGAACATTTGGATAATCTACATGATCAGACAAATATGATGACATCTATCTAAATCCCCATAGGACGATAACGTTTGATGTTTGTCTTAAATTTTGTCTTGTTGTATCCCTTAACAGTGTGTTCTCTCCTGTTCCTCTGGATCCGTCTCAGCAATATCTTACGTCAAATGTTATCATTTTTTTTAAACACCTTTTTTTCTATGGATTTAAGGCGTTTTCTTAATATAAGGTTATGGATAAATAAAATCTACAGCTAAATATTTATCTTACAATTGCTGGTTTGTAGTGTTCCTGAGAGGTTAATAAGGAGATTTAAAAGATATATAAAGATCTTAAATTTTTGATCTAAATAATATTTTCCGCTTAGGCTGCTTCATGAATACGGGCGCCCAAGTTTCTGCCAAGTCATCGATTACTTGCCTCGTGACTTTCTAGGCTCTTTTTAAATATTATATTATACATGATAATTTATGAGTTTTAATCGGCAATGCCTTTTAATCCTGTATTGTTTGATAGATGCTATAAACCTGACGGAGATATCGTTATTTACACTGTCCCGTTTGTTGGGATGACAATTTTTGCCACTGACCGTTCCAAGGCGGTACGCCTATTGTTAACCGTTTTATGTTTGTGATGTCTTATCTTGCAGTTGTGTGCATATTTGGGGGTGGGGGGTTGGTCGTTTCTGTGCGTGTTTGGGGGTTCTCCTTATATAAGTGACTTTTACTGTCGATGTTTAATAGGCCCGCAGAACATCACCATTCTGTGTTTTTTTCTTATGCGACAAGGAAACTTCTACAGCTCAAGGTTTTCGTTATCACATACTACCTTGACCTTTCTGACAGTTGCATTTCCTTACCAATTTACACAATAATCAGAAAATTCGTCAGAAAAGGATACTTAGTATTGCAAACGCACTTCGTGCTTTCTGATTGACCGCTTCTACAGTCAGTCACTCACTCGTTTTTTTCTCGTACTCCTCGATGGGGACTCTATGATTTCACCTTCTGAAATCCTGATAGGGGAGTGTTGGCGCATTAAACTTTTTTTGCCCTCAGGTTTTCTGGTCATATCCTAGATTTTGTTCTTGTTCTTTGAGCTGCAACTGATGTGATTGTTTCGTACTGGTGGATATATCCTGAGGTGTTTCTAATTATATACATGTATTTATTTTATATATATATTTTCCTTACAGAAACATATAGATGTCTCGTTTGTTAATTTCTTTGATTGTGTTTTTGTGGTTGACTGTCCTCCTTGAATAGCTACTTTCCTTTCCGATCTTTTTGTATTCCTTTATCTTTATTGATTTAAATCTGATAGGATTTTCTTTTATTCTTACACTGTCTCTATAAATTTCGCGTTCTCAAGGTAGGATAATAGCGAGGTTGTGTATACATAAAATGGATTTAAGCTAAAGGGTAGGCCATATTGCCTACTGACCGTTCCAATTTCACCACCAATTTTGTTGTGTATTGTCTTTTTCATTGTATATTTTATTGCTCTTTGTTTACGCTGTCATTGTGTTTGGATGCTGTGATTTGTGTATAACCATTGTTCTCATTGTTTACGCTGTCATTGTGTTTGGATGCTGTGATTTGTGTATAACCATTGTTCTCATGTTTACGGCTGTCATTGTGTTTGGATGCTGTGACTTTGTGTACATTGTTTACGCTGTCATTCTGTTTAGATGCTTTTATTTGTGTATAACCATTGTTCTCATTGTTTACGGGTGTCATTGTGTTTTGGATGCTGTGATTTGTGTATAACACATTGTTCTCATTGTTTAATTATCGCCTTATAACTCGCCTAATAAATGTGTTTGTAACAGGCGCTGACATAATAGTTCTCTTTATATATCTGCATTACACATGCGACTATTTTATATTCAAGGCGGATAAAACAGTTACGAGTCATGCATATGTGCTTATCAAGAGTTCTGTCTTAAAAGGAAATGTGCAGATAAATAACAGTTTATTAATAAAGTAAAAACCAAAAACCAAACAAACCAATTATTTTTTTTAAAATAAGCTCAAGCCTTTATTCAACAACGCCAACAGTCAAAACAACAAAACAAGAAGCGTCTCTGTGGCTAATGACGTTGCGTTGTAAACCTTCGCCTCTCACCCGCTGCGGGTTCGAATCCCACCTGGGGGCTTCGACCTGTAAGTAGAGAAAGTGTCGATTCTTATGGCGGAGGTGTTTAGTACTGGTTCTACTCAGGAAAAGTAGGGGTGGTCTGCTCCACCAACACAACAAACTAAAAACAAAAATCAATAAATGGAATACCAAAAATGTCCTCCCAGTTCTAGATGTTTACATTAAGTACGACAACGAGGAGTTAATCTCAGTGTTTCATTGTGCTTTACAGGACACCAACCAGCCTTTAAAGGCGCTGAGTATTGTTTAATTTCCCGTAGAATATGTTCGTCTGCTTTTTAAATTTTGTCTTTCAATTGCTACTTGTGATATGTAGGCTTTTTAACCTCTGCTCCCAACTAAATTCATACCCCATCCACTCTTTCTCCAAGAAGCGAAAACGGGGTTGGCTGGGGTATGAAATAAAACCGTAATTTCGGCTTAACAAGTTTGCCTATTGTAAAATTAAAACATGTAATAGATAATTTTAAACAGGTGTCGCATTTTTTCAGTAAAAAATGTTTTCAAACGTGTTTTATTGTCGAAATATCCATTATAAAATTCTGCTTATATAAGCTTTTACATCACATAATGGAATTAAGGCGGGACCACGTAATGTTAGAAACTGCGACCATAAGCCGCTGGCCATGGAATGGTAAGCAAACGCCACATTGAAGATTCCATGTTCATCGTAAATTGATATGCAAACTTATTTGGGATGGCTTAAATGTTTGTACTATTGACATTTTAAATATTGAGTTATGCTCAACCTTCGCTACCGATCATTCAAAACGAGACTGCAATATTTTTATATTTATCGTGTTCGACGATTTCCAAATATCGCCTGTCATACTCTTTTGTCTGTAGATCTACAGCCAACATAAATGAAACTTCCATATCCACGCATGCATAATGACTTGTAAATGTATAAGGTGTCGTATTTAAGATAAACTTAAAGAAAAAACACATACTTTTGGGGAAATAGAACAATATATTTCTAATAACTAAATAGCCTAAAGTTAATCGACAACGAAACTATTTGGCTAGACAGGCAAACCAGTCACTAACCGTGTTATTTTCTGGTTATAAATGTGGTTATTGATGGTTAAGATGCCGCATTCAAGAGCAGGGAGACATATTGATTGGTTTAGACTGGTTTGGTGGTGATTCCATTTGCTCTCTAAATGTAACAGCGATTGCTGTTCTTGCGTGTTGTCGACGTACACATGAGCATGTTCTTTTTCAGTGAGTATATAGAACGGTTCAATTAAATTCAAAATCAAAAGTCTCCGAATCCAACAGGAAACAATAACTTAAAACTGAATTTATCACTGACATCAGTAGCTATCGATCAGTTTGGGTCTTACGTGATGTATGGTGTTCTGTTGAACAGAGCTATTAATGTTCATATTTATGAAAATATCCGTTTCAGATTCATTTGAGTAATTGTTCCTAGTAAATATTGCAATAAATGGAAGATGTACACGAAATATGAATATTAATAAATTAACCAAATTTGTCTTCAATTACAATTCTCATTTAGAGAGAGTTCGCACAACATTAATGTTCGCGATATTGTGTCCGTGTTGATAATTTACTGCACATAATAATTACAGTGTATATACGTTATAACGTTCACTTACTTCTTTCACTGTCTAAATCAATAACAGCATTTTAATATAAGCTGTTGATGTGTATACAGAGTACAGCCATAACACAATGGTGTGTTTAACTTTTGCACGAACTTGCGTATCCAGTAGCCTCAAATGAGATCAATGATATCACCTCTAATAAGATGGTCTAGCGGTTATAAGGTTGACGATTCACTAAACTAAAATCGATCAATAAAATAAATCTCAAAAATTAAATCTGATCTGTAAAACATTCATATTATAATGAAATGAAATATACAGATCGAATTCGATAGTTCGACCTTTCAATGGGGTATACACACATTGGGATAGTTTAAAGTAAGTGAAAATCCCTTTTACTCAAATAGAGTTCACACCGAAGAGCTTCGCATACTTTAAACTACCTTAATATGTTTTCATATCCAGTTAAACGATCTAGATATCGAATATAATTATTACCTGATACATGTATCGCTTTAGTAGCCGCCAAGTGGCTATATCATATATTACGTCTCGTATGAAAGTTGTTAACAATGCGAAATATAATAGCTGTATAATATCCATGCAACCTATGATGACGTCTACCTGAAGCCCAAAAAAGACGGTGACGTTTGATGTTTGTCTGCAATCGTGTCTTGTCGTGCCCACAATGGTTTATTCTCTTGTTGCTCTGTCTTCTGCCAAGCCATTGCGCACCTTCTTTGTGACTTTCTAGGCTATTGTTTATTTTGTATTTACATATGCACGAGCATCTTTGTGTTTTGCTTATATTGCCTATTAATGCTGCCTTGTTGGTTAGAGAATAGTTCATGGCGGGGATTTCTTTATTTACACTGTCCAGTTTTAGTGGGATGACAGTAGGGTAAATGTAAGTGAGATGTTTGGTGCACCCTGGAACCTGGTTTAAACCCCCAGCGCAATGTTTGCCGAGGACCGTTCCAAGGCGGTAGCCAGATTGTCAACCATTTTTCTGTTTGTGACGTCATATGCCTTTATTGCCATTCATGTTTTCGTTTTGTGTGTTTTTGGGTTTACTGTGTTCTGTGAAAGCTGCAATTCTTGTTCGACTTTTATGCTTATTTTGATATCAGTTGTTGACTGTCTAAACCGTGTATTAACCAATGTATAATATATATCGTTAACTATCTGATTTATATGTACAGCTTAATGTTCGGGTGTATGCAAGTTGTTTAATTCTAAATCATATCATATTTTTTAAATACGGCTCGTTACATGTCTAACTGTATCAAACGAAATCTCTTGAAAGCAACACACACCAACAAGAGAGACAAGTGGCAGATTCGTGTTCATTGAGTGCGTATATTGGTGGTAGTATAACGTGGTTCGAGTATTAACTCCAACCCCTTCTCCGAGAACTGACAACGGGGTTGGCTAGTTTATGAAATAAAACCTTAGTTTCGGCTTAAAACGTTTGCATATGTGTAATTTTAAACAGGTTATCGCATTTTGCAGTAAAAACTGTTTTCAAACGTGTTTTAATGTCGAAACATCTGTTATGAAATCCTGCTAATATAAGCTTTCCAATCGCTTAATGGAATCAAGGCGGGATCACCTAATGTCACATCCCTCAGCACCGGTATAATGGGTACATATATTGTGCTTAAAATCCCCGAAGTACAAGTAAGCAATAAAAGAAAATGTGTCTATTTTATTTTATTATTCTAGTTTATTATGATTCCAAATAAACGCCATGGCAATCAAACAGTCAAAGACGTCTAGTATGTATACTCGGTAAAAAAAGTTTTGGACCAGTGTATATAAAGTCATATAAAAATAAAACTAGTTGACAAAATTTAAGTATCTTTGTTTAGTAACCAAGGTCTACCCTACCCGGTTAATTTGGTACCAGAAACATTAAATTCCAACAAGATTTGATTTTAAAAAAATATCGCGAACACACAAAGGGTCTGTAAAAAATGTTGCAAAGTCCATAAAAAGTAACAGTTACGAACACATTCGAGTAACCAATAAAAAGATTATTATTTTTTCGCATACTTTCATTGTAAACGATAATTATTGTTGATTGTTGATCTATTGTGAATTATCAACTGAGATAATAAGGGTTATGGTCGAATGTCATGGTTCAGCGATCATTGTACGGGTTCGAACACTGCCATGGTCCAAAACTTCTTTTACAGAGTATACGTTTTAAAGTTTGACAGAGTTCGAATATTTGGCTGGACAAAATGAATTTGCAATGAAAAGGTACTTAGTTGAATAGAGTTAAACGGCATACAAAAGACATGATTATAGATGAGGCAGGTGGCTTAACATTTAAGCTAATAAATAATACAGTATCGCGTCACCACCGTATTTTAAAATGTATATATACGGCATCAATACAGTATGGTAAATACGATTTGCAGAACTTATTGCTGACATTTCCTGTCTATTGATTTTTAACACGGAAAATATAGGGGTGTTTAATCAAGCATTAGAACGAACTGAATAAGTTGATTATATCTGCTAAGCAAGCATTCAGATTTTCTATGGCTTACGGACATGATCGTAAATGTGTTCGTAACATTCATTTGCAGGCGAAATTAAAAAGGACCTCTTGAACTTAGTTTCTTTCGAGCGTGTTTATGGAATATACTTTTTAAGCAAGAAATGAGATCTCAAGTGCCTTTTCAAGAAATCAATTAAAACACACACTATGTTCTCATACTTTTAATGTTTTAATACTAATATTAAAACAAGCACAAAACAACATTGACAACTTTTTCCTTTTCATTCGACCGGTTTAACAATATCTTCATTTTCTTTCCCTGTGTCCTTCCTTAAGCGACGTCTGTAATACATGTGTACGTGCAACAATAAACGTTACCGCGTTACAGATTATTTATTGACATTCACACTAGCGTTTGTTTAGTGCCGTATGGCGGCCGTAAGAAGTCGCCCAATCTACAAATCAGTAATGTTATTATTTACTTGTCCTGTTGGATCATCAAGCCCATTCGGTGTTGCTTTAAAGTAGAATGTCGCTTAAGCCGGTGCTAGGAGGCGTGAGGGGTGTTGCATCTTATAATTAACTCTCATGAACAGACTCAATAAAACCGAGTCTGCTAATTTTCTCTCTTGTTTGTGTTTGTTGCTTCAAAGAGATCACATTTTCAGCATTTATTGACATTCACACTATCGTTTGTTTAGTGCTGTTTGTCGGTCGTAAAATGAGGCCCCGACTACAAATCAGTAGTGTTATTACTTAATGGTCCTTTGGGATCATCAAGCCCAATATGTGTGGCTTTAAAGTATAATATCGCTTAAGCCGGTTCTAGGAGCCGTGAGAGGTGTGGCATTTTATAATTATCTCTCATGAACAGACTCAATAAAACAGAGTCTGCTACTTTTCCCTCTTGTTTGTGTTTGTTGTTTCCAAGGGATCACCTTTTCAGTATTTATTCTTAAATTACTTTTATATTTAGAAAGAAGATCAGGATTACGATGATACAATTTTGAAAAAAGGCTTTTCGAAGTTTATGGTCAAGGTAGCCGTGATTAAGTAGCTTGTTATACTCAGATTACGAATATTGAAGTCCTTAACCCGAGTGCAAGCTCTAGAAAAACGAATAAGTTGAGACACATAGACCCCATAAGATATTGCTCGGGGAACATCCCCATCTAAATGGGGATAATTAATAATATCAAAATTAAAATCATCTATCTTGTCATAGATTTTGCTAATTATTTCATCCATTTTCAATAGAGAGATGTAAATCGAGAAAAGAAGCGTTAATATCGGAAATATTAGCTTTGCTAAGTTGAAATTCTTTAGGATATATATATAATTATTAACCATAGTAAAAAAGAAAGGGTTGTTCAGTATGTCATCTAGATACCGAGAGATGTCATTAAATGCTTCAATAACATATGCCTCGGTATCTGGTGAAAGATTCAACATGAAATCTCTTTCATTGCAATATACAAACAAATCTGCGATAAGGCGTGTACAGTTCACACCCATAGGGATACCAACAATTTATCTATAAACGGTAGTTCCATACCTGACGAAAATAGTGTAATTGTCCAAACTGACTTACTCCAAAGTTCCTGAGATAAAACGTTGACGTAATCGAGTCGTCAAACTATAATTATATTATTAGCTGCTTTATCAGCAGGACCTAAAACGAACTCATTATGAAATTCCTGGATTCCCTATTTTAAATTACGAAATGAAAACCTATGTCTAGCGGGAAGTAGGGAAGGGTTAGCCGTATAGAAGTTAATACGGGTATCTATGATGTTAGAAATAGAATTTTTCCAAGTAGAAATGGAGTTGTGGTCAGCATGTTCTCTACGACACGATTTAATACTAAACTCTTCAAAGGATTGGGCGATCTGACTACGACATGCATTAAAATCAATCACAGGAGGCAATCTATACTTCGGACCTTTAGAAAACAAATGCCGAATACTTGTATCTATAATATCAAAATTACCAGTAATGGCATGACCTTCCGGAGCATAGTACGAATTAGATTTTCTACACTAGCATTCCTTGGGAGTGTTATTTACTATATCAAGGTTAGGCACTATGTTGTTCTGGTTGAAATTTATATTTCTGGTGTTGTTTTTTTGGAATTTTCGGAATTTTTGAAATATTTAGGAATAGATTCAACAACAAGTTTATCTTAAAAATACTAGGTATATCAATAAAATCAATGCCCTTATTAAGATAAAGAATTTTTAGAAAATGTCTGACGTGATCAGACTCCTTGTCAATATGGGGTCGGAGAACATGCTGCGAATAGCTTTGAATTATGGAAGCAGTGTTATTCAAAGGATCTGTTCGAATGAAAATTGTGTCTGCTTCCTCGTCAATCAGCTTAAGTGAAGAAATGGATAGAGAGGTGAGACAAGAAAGCATCGAGTGCTTTCCAGACTGTTTAAAACAAGTATGTAAATCACCGACTGACATAGTAATACGTGATTTCCGTTTGATGTTACAATTACGTCTACAATCAAGAGACCTAGATTCACGCTATCGAATGGGAAATATCGCAACAATGTCAATATAAGGCTCTTATTGAAATATTTCCTTATCATTAAGGCCCAGTGGAAATGGTGTCTGCAAGTTTTCATCCAATTTCGTTCTGCTATATCTCTAGCTTTTATTTTAAAGTGTTCGGTTGCATCGTTATCATAAATTGTATATTCAACAGGTTGAACAGTGACGTTACTAAAACTATGACCTGACTGACGAAAGTGGTAAAATAACTTTTTGGGATTGCCTACATTATATTTATGTTCACGGAATCGAATGTTTAAGGAACGACCTATTTGTCCAACACATTGAATACCACAACGTGGTGCATTTCAAGTCGAGACATACATGACGTGAGAAGTACGTCAATCAACATTTGAAGCTAGACATATGTTAAATGTTCTACCATTAACAGTTGATTTAATGGTGGACTTGGATAAATAATTGCAACAAATGCACCTCTTAGCATTGCACTTATTTATAGAAGGAAACACTCTGAGTCTAGATTGAATTAAACGATGTCTGAATCGAGACGTTACGCGATATTTTCTCAAAACATGTGATCCAAGAGGTGTTAAAGAAACTTTTGAGCCGTTATTAAAAATCCTGGTAAAATTATTGGAAGGAACCTGGAACAAGGTTGCCGAATGAAGATTTAAAGGTATAAGACGTATAATTGGCTTATATCTAAGAAATGTAGAGTTATTATGTGGAATTTGTATAGATGACGCAGAGTGTTTATTTTATTGTTTTCGTAAAATTCGGTAAATTTAAATGTAATACTATTCTGTAAAAAGCGAAATAAAGGCCAATTAGAACTTATTAGGGACACTACGTTACTACGTATCAAAGATCCGTTATTAATAATAGTCGGACGGTTAATTGGGGTCCAAAACTCAACACAAGTGTCTAATTCAAGATCACAAAGAAAAGTTAAGGAAACTCCTATTACAATGGGCCAAAAGTATGGTATAAGTAACACAGGTGTGTAAGGATGAAACTGGATCTATGAAAGTCATACAATCCCTGTGTCATGTAAAACTAACTATATTGATTATATGTATGGGAGACTTTTCACGGCCGCCACACGGCACAAACCATTTATACAAAACAAACAAAAAATACAAGTAAAACGCTAGGTATCCGAGACCTATAATTTTGTTTTGCTTTGACTAACCGGTCTATTTTATATGAAGTTAATTTCGTGAACACTAATACAAGTTGTTTTTGCCGCTATATTATAACGATCGTGCTATGTATGCATAGTCCTAAGTATTCCCTCCTGACATATTTCAAAACTTATTCTATAATTTAAGTGTGTGTTTTATTGCGTAGATGGTTAAAATAAACATGCAATACTAATTGACGACGTCGGAATTATTCCTAAAGTGTCAATTAACTATGTTCAACAGTTTCAAAGGCCTTTCTTCTTTTAAAATAAAAGACAAGGCGTATTTATTTATCGTATCACACTGTGAACATCATTGTAACATTTGCTTATATGACACGCACGATAAGAAAACATCGTCAAATACGAGTACGTACAAAGCCATATCGGCGGCAATAAGCGTTGGCAACTAAAAGCAATTTTAAGGAACCCATTTAATGCTAGACATGTATTGGCAAAACGTCATAAATTCGGTGCTTCAATCAGAGCGCTGAGTCATTAATTACTGGCACCATTAGGATCAGGTTTCTATATATACTTAAATATAGATATAAAATTCGAACAGGAAAAGCAGCATTCAAGGAAGACAGTCAATAAAAGGTTTTCTCAGTGGTGCTCTATATCTGAATGGGGAAGATCAAATTATGGATATGTCAGATTAACGTGTTTTGTATGGCAATACACACTACAGGCCTTCTTTGACGCTTGCCAGTTGTTCAAAGCTTGCACGCTGCGTGTTTATATAAGTGGGTGACTGCTATGCATTGGGCCACGTTGTCGTATGTCGTCGTTATCATCGCCACATCGAGCGCCACGCTTTTGTCGTGACAGTTACTTCTCTAAATGTTGTCTTCAGACTCCTTTAAAACGTCATTGAACGCAATGTGGAAGTTTCTTTATCCAACAATTAGACACAGTCGCCACTATGTTTAAGTACCTTCTAATAACCGATTGCCTATGTTGCAACAGAGGTGAAATATTGTGTTTGAACCGATGTTCACAGTTATCACAGGAATGGAGTTTATTTTATAAACCGATGGCCACAGTTGCCACAGTAGTGAACTATTGTATTTCAACCAATAATCACAGTTGCCAAGGTGGTGAACCATCGTCTTCCAACCAATGGTAACAGTTGCCACGGTGGTTTCAGGTATTTCAACCAATAGTCACAGTAGCAACGGTGGTAACATATCGTCTTTCAACCAATGGTAACAGTTGCCACGATGGTTTCAGGTCTTTCAACCAATAGTCACAGTAGCAACGGTGGTAACATATCGTCTTTCCACCAATGGTAACAGTTGCCACGGTGGTTTCAGGTCTTTCAACCAATAGTCACAGTAGCAACGGTGGTAACATATCGTCTTTCAACCAATAGTCACAGTAGCAACGGTGGTAACATATCGTCTTTCAACCAATAGTCACAGTAGCAACGGTGGTAACATATCGTCTTTCAACCAATAGTCACAGTAGCAACGGTGGTAACATATCGTCTTTCAACCAATAGTCACAGTAGCAACGGTGGTAACATATCGTCTTTCAACCAATTGCTATTGTTGCCTCGGTGGGGAACTATCCACCTTTTATCTATGTTCACATTAGCCACAGTGGCAGATTATCGTTTATTAACTAATGGCCACAGATGCCGCAGTGGCAGGATATCTTTTATCAACCGATGGCCACAGATACCACGATGGTCAAATATCGATTGTGCGATGACCGGAAGATTGTGGACGATATGATGACGTCCACCTAAATCCGTATAGAACGGTAGCGTTTGATGTTTGTCTTTAATCAAGTCTTGTCGTACCCTTAACGGTTTGTTATTTTGTTGCTCTGGCCTCTGCCAAGTCACTGAGTACTTACTTTGTGGCTTTCTAGGATTTTGTTATATTATATATACATGATCAGTTATGTGTTTTACTTATATTGTCTATTAACGCTGCCTTGTTTGTTAGAGATTATTACCTGGCGGGGATATATATCTTTTTTACCTTGTCTAGTTTTTTGGGATGGCAATATGATTGTCACAGGATGACCTTAGTGGTTGGGCTAACTCAGGAAAGAATCAATGACGGTGAATGCATTTACATAAGTTTAATGCAACTTTTAAAATATGTTTAATATATATACAATTATCTAAAAAAACAAGCGAATACACAAATGAACTATGAAAAGAATGTTCTCCTGAACGTTTAAGACGTTCTTAGTATTGTTATAAATACTGAATGTCTAAGACACTGAAGTGTTGTTAAAGCTATAACAATGTTGATCTAGCGCGATAACTGTGATGCGCGAGAGCTCATGAAGATGATGATGCGCGCATGAGGTTTGGTGCTCCTAGAACCTGGTTTAAACCCCCAGCGGCCTTTTTTGCTACTGATCGTTCCAGGGCAGTAGCCTATTGCCATCCATTTTATGTTTGAGATGTCTTACCTTGCATTTTAATCATCTTTTAATAAAAAAAATTGTATTATAATTAAACGAGCATTTGTGTTTTACTTATATTTCCTATTGATGCTGCCTTGTTGGTTAGAGATTAGATCATGGCGGGGATTTCTTTATTTACACTGTCCTGTATTAATGGAATGACAGTAGGGTAAGTGTGAGGTTTGGTGCACCCTAGAAACGGTTTAAACCCCCAGTGGCCTACTTTTCCACTGACCGTTCCAAGGCGGTAGCCCTAGTGTCAACTCTTTTGTGTTTGTGATGTCGTTTGCATTTATTATTACTTTTGCCTTCTTGTTTGTCTGTTTGCGTGTTTTTTTCTGTGTTTTATGGTTGACTGTCCGCCTTAAATGCTACTTTCCCTGTCCGATCTGTTTATATTTCTTTATAGTTGTTGTGTGTTTCTGTGTGTGTGTCTGTGTGTGTTTTGGTTGACTGTCCTCCTTGAATACTACTTTCCCTGTCCGATCTTTTTATATTTCTTTATAGTTGTTGTGTGTTTCTGTGTGTGTGTCTGTGTGTGTTGTGGTTGAATGTCGTCCTTGAATGCTACATTTCCTGTTCGATTTTTATATCTACGTAAACTGTTTCTCGGACGGATATGCAGCTAGTTTCAACATGTATTTAACATAGATTGTCACGAAAGCTATTAACTTATTTTGAGTTTCAGATTATGTATTAATATATGCTGATAAATTCACAGTATTGAGTTCAATGTATTGTTTGTTTCTCATAATTCTATTATTGAATGACGTTTATAATTGTATTGCGATCAATGTTCCGACGGATATCTAAAAATAATTGAGACGAATTTATTTTGTGTTACAAGTCAATAATGTCGTCGCTGGTGTCCCATTTAATCTATACGAATAGTCTGGGTAAAACATGTTCGGTGTAAACGTACTTGTTCATAAAGCCGTTTTAAAACTTTTCAACTGAAATTTAAATATAATACTTATGTTTATCAATCATCTCAAATTTGCATTTATTTATAAGTCTATCAGTCCGGTCCAAATTGGGGTAACGTTTACTAAAATACAGTATAGTCTATGTTCATATTAGTAAATAGTCACTATAAAACATAATACAGACGCCATGTTGGCATACAGACATATACTTCCCATTGAATGTTATCATCTTTGAAATAAGAAGCACTTTAAGAGCTTGACGTTGGATCTGGGTTGCCTCGCTGACAGCTTAGTTCCTAATTGCAATACCAGATGCGATATTTAAGTAAACATATATCGATTTATGGGTATGTCGTTTTTTTAAACGCATTGCTTAATATACGACTTAAACGACATCAAACTAAAATATAAGGGAAACAAGTCGCTTAAGAACGATAACTTCGTCTTATTAATATAATGTTTAGGGTTGAAACATATCAATTTTATGTATGTTGTTGTTTTCCTAATTTGGGGGACAGTCACTTTAACTCTTAGCCTGCTCAGAGCGACTACAACAGCCTTTGCAACCAGTGAAAACCCAGATCAGCCTGCGAGTTGATCAATGTTTACACTATCTGGCTGCTCATCAGTCATTTAACCAAAACACCCCTGTGTAACATAAATGGAATGGTCCAAATTTAAAGAAAGGATAGTCCATTATACATTCATAGCGGGCTAAGGGTTAAACTACTGGCTGCCTATAAGCAATCAATCTATCACAGAATCAATGTCGGGATTTCTTTCAACGTGGTTTAAATTACTCATTTGATTGAATACTCAAAATGTTATCTCTCTGAATGACATAACATGTTTAAAAACAACAACAAATCTTTCCATCTTCTTTGACATGCGGACGTTTCTTGATGAGTTTTCTTGAAATTGACGAAAGAGTTAAAGAAATGCAATATCCTATATAATCAGCTATGTATTTAATGTTTATCCAGATATGTCCCGTACTTGTTTCATCGGATACCTCTTAAAATGGCGTTGGCGAAACGAGTATATTTAGAATCAAAGCACTGAAAGTGCTGAATGCGGCCGGGTTTGTGTAACGGACAAAATCTGAATAAGATGAACATGCCATGAATAACAAAGTGCAGAAATGGGGAAAAATAGCGCCCGACGCGAGTTGTTCTTGCCATTTTTGCATCTTGTCAATTGGTATTACGTTCAGATCCGGAATGCCACTCTACCTTTTTGTTCTTGTGCAACTAGACCCTGAACTCTACAATCTTTGAAAGTTTTGATCGAATCCGATATTAAATAGGAGATATAACGTTAATAAGATTTCTATATATGTTATATTCCAACACAATAACAATCCAGTGGTGTCTAAACATGTTTCTTCATTTATCATTAACAAAAAATCACTGACATCGTGAATCAATAAAACACTTTCGAAATAGTTGTTGCTATATGCAGTTATACATAATAAAGCAATACTCATGATGTTTTCATGTTCTACCAGTAATTCGCCATAAAAATAGTTCGCAAAAATGCTTATCAATATAATTTGCTCTTTTTTTTCAAATAATTGATATATTGTCATTTGGAATATTATTGCTCTCCTATTACATACATTTAAGTCAGTTCTTCTCATTACATTCAGTTCATGCAAACCCGGAGGCACTACTTACTCACGCGGAGGCATATAATTTGAATGCTGTTCGGGTGCCACTTGTGTGCTATTTTTAGCTCTTAGAGAGCTGTCTTTAGCGCAGAAATCCGGCCAGCCTTCAATTTTGGTATACCATTCTGTTAACATTGCAGCGTGTAGTTTGTTCCCCCCCCCCGCAATAATATTTATATAGAGACATAATGCAAATGGACACAACATCATTGCCTGGGTATACATTATACTAAGTTACTAATCGCACGCAAGCATTACTATTTCTGTATTTGTACGAGCAATATGACCGCTTCAGTGGCTAATGGTAAATAAGTAAATAGGTCTGTCTGTAAATTATTTATTTATAAACCCAATTAGCATTGTATATATTCCATTATTCCTCCATCAAATATATTCATAGTGACAGATTAGTCGAACATACAAAAAAATAAAAAATGTCTGTATTATTATCAGATGCGGCTGGTTTAACCTTTTTACACTGAATGTCAGGGTCACCTTAATTCAACGACAACGGCAATGTTTTAAATGTTATTTAGTAATTTAAAGGTCTCCACATTTAACCAGCTATGGAAAACGTGATAGTATATGTAAGATGTATAAGTAGTTAACAAATTTACAAATTTACACTATCTTCCCAAACCAACTTTATACCTTACTAAACATGAACTATAACTATCGACATTCAGTTATACCATTCTCTCAGTATGGGTGGTACAGGAGACCAATTATACTGCGACACTATGTTGGTACTTACTGACCTGTTTAATGACGTTTGCTTTAGCTGGTGGTACAATGGCACCATTACACGCTGTGAATTGGATAGGACTTCCAACTTGGCTTGCGGAACATCGGTGGTTCACCCAGGTGCCCGTCCGTGCACAACAATTGGCAGGAGGGGCACCTGGGGTCTTCCTCCACCAGTGGAAGCTGGAAAGTCACCTTAGCTGTTGATGCAACTATAAAATCCAATTCGATCAATCAATTGCATCGGACTATTTGTCTTGCTTCATACTACCCTAACATGTATGCTATTTTAATTTAAAGTTTAAAAAATGTCCTTTTCAATTAAATGAAGGAACTATATTAAAATAACTATTATATAAATATCACATCCCATGGAGGGTGATAGAACATATTGTCAACCCGAGATTGGTAATGTCCACCGAGGCTTTAGCCGAGGTGGACATTACCACATCGAGGGTTGACAATATGTTCTATCACCCTCCATGGGATGTGATATTTATTTTATTATACCAAACATCAAAATTCATTTAATCAGCAATTATTTTTTATTAACAACAATAAAGAACTTGAAACAAATTTTCAAGATTTAATGTTTCATGCCATGAAACATTACCATGAAACATTACCAATTGTTGACTGATCGGTAATGCACGAGATAATGATCGGTATGCACGAGATAATGTTTCATGCCATGAAACATTACCATGAAACATTACCAATTGTTGACTGATCGGGAATGGGGAAATTACATAGAGAATTTTGAGTGAGGTATAATAATATCAATTATATTAAAAGTATGAATTATATTGCAAAAGAAGGTCATTGACCTCAACAGTATATCAACGGCTTAATGTTTGCACATACAACTTGAATATTGAGTTCTGTCCAACCCGGGGCTAGAGGGCGTGAGCGGTAGCTAGCATATTTCACTACCTCTCATGAACAGTCTCACTCAAACCGAGACTGCAATACTTCGTACGTATCGTGCTCGGCCGTTTCCAAAGGTCCATTATCATACTATATTTTGTAACAAACGTTGACAGCTATAATTATACTTCAAGTAAAGTAACGGCCATGTGAACTCGAACATTTGAAGCGAAAGACTATGTTGCCCGTTCTATCCACGGATTTTCCCTTATTACTTTTAGTAACCGCCATGGTTTCTAGATCCATTCCTTATATATAGGGGAAAGCCTGGAATAACATGAAATATACTACTATGTTAAATATTAAATACAAGCTCGCGTTTAGCAGCTGGTAATAGGTAATGCAAATTTATGAAGCGTATGAAACTGTCTCCATCCGACCTTATCTATAACATATAGACCAACATGCAACATAAATACATTAAGGCATCTGCAATTGTATAGCACACTACTAAGGCTGACTGAAGTAATTAGAGACTTCTTAATTTGCATTGAAACAAAGCCTCAACAAAAAGTACTTTGGCTGTAAACTATTTCAAATAAGGTATTTGTATTTTACCACTAAAATGATATATCACATGTATGTACGTGCTAAAAAAGCACTAACCTGAAACAATGACCCTGAATAATAGGTTGCAATCTTAATTTGGTCACAATATACATGGGAGGCGGAATGTATATGTATAAATATATGTTTGATAGAGTAAATATGGTATCGTTTTAGGTTGGTAATGTGCCGAGAATATAGTCGTAACTGTATATGAACACTCGCAACAAATGTACTTAAATACGATGGTAAGTTGCCGTCATTGTGCTTTGTAAATAAATGCGTTTGCTGCACGAGTCATGCTTAACACAATAGGAATCTCACTGAGCACAACATTATATGTGCTAGATATCTGGTGAAATCGAGATATACATGTAATTCGAACACTCAATAGTAGAATGTTCGGGTTGCCATTAAATTTCACGACGTGTTAAAAGCGAACCTATTAGCTAATGTTTTAAATGGGAGTGCATTAGGCCCGAAGCTAACACATGAAAGTCATGCACCTGACTCGTGCAGTGCGTATCAAATTTAGATCAAGGGAAACTAAATCTCTCCAGATTAAGGATTTGGATTTAATATCACTTAAAGCAGAGAGGTCAGATATAATAAGTCAGAGATCCGCTACATATGCTTTCAGATAGAAAATACTCGACTGTCATTAATAGTGTAGCTGTATATAAAATGTCATTTCTTTATAGAAAAGTCGGCAAACGGTCTCAAATTCAAGAAACGTGTGTTTCTAATACAATCGTATTTTAAAAATATTGATATGATTTCTTAAAATGTAGATACATATTATTTAAAAGTCCTATTATGGCCTATTTTATGCTAATTCCTGTTGTTTTTGTAGTTTTACTGAACATTGCTGCTGTATAGAACTTTTCAATTTTATACCACCAGCAAACGAAGTTTGTAGGGTGGGGCGGAAGTATACTGAATTCGGCTTGTCCGTCCGTCTGTCTGTCCGTAGACGCAATGTTGGCCGCCCGTCCGTCCGTAGACGCAATGTTGTCCGAACAATAACTTTAGTTAGGAATGAGGTATTGCGTTAAAACTTGCAGGGTAGGTAGCTTGTATGGAAGGAAAGCTTGGGATTGCATTTGGAGTCACTAGGGTATACAAAATATAGAAATATATGTTCATATAATGAGATATTGCAATGAAACTTGCAGGGCAGGTAGCATAAATGCAGAAAGGAAGCTTGGGATTGCATTTGGGTTCACTAGGGTCAAGATCAAGGTCACTGTTTCTAAAAATAGAAAACGATTTCCGCTTGATAACTTTTGTCAGGAATGAGGTATTGTGATGAAACTTGCAGGGTAGGTAGCTTGTATGGAAAGGAAGCTTGGATTGTATTTGGGGTCACTGGGGGCCAAGGTCACTGTTACTAAAATAGGAAAAGGGTTTCTGCTCAATAACTTTTGATGTGAACTTTTGGTATTGCGATGAAACCTGCTGGGTAGGTAGCATATATGGAAAGGAAGCTTGGGATTGCAGTTGTGGTCACTGGGTCAAGGTCAAGGTCACTGTTACTAAAAATAGAAAGATGGTTTCTTCTCACTAACCTTTGTTAGGAATGAAATATGGCGTTGAATCTTGCAGGGTTGGCAGCTTATATGGTAAGGAAGCTTGGGATTGCATTTGCGATCACTGGGGTCAAAGTCAAGGTCACTGTTACTAAATATAGTAAAACGGTTTCCGCTCAATAACTATTGTTAGGAATAAGATCTTACCATGAATCTTGCAGGGTAGATAGCTTATATGGAACGGAAGCTTGAGATTGTATTTGGGGTCATTGGATCAAGGTCACTGTTACTAAATATATAAAACAGTTTCGTCTCGACGACCTAGTTGGGAATGGGATATTGGAACGAAACTTGCTAGGTAAGTACTTTATATGTAAAGGAAGCTTAGGATTGCATTTATGTACACTGAGTTCAAGTTCTAGGTCACTGTTACTAAAAATAAAAAAAATGGCTTCTGATCGGAAAACCTGGTTTTCGTGGAATTTCCATGTTTCTTATTGATTTGAATATTATACCCAAGCAAAAGGATCATACCCTCTAACGGAAGACTTCATTATTACAATTATAAAGATTAGGTAAGACAATCATATTTATTTTCCCAATTCTGAATTTTTCTGCATATTTAGCACCTACATAACCTATTAACTATCAGTAACAAAAATAAAAAAGGAACGTGGTTAATAATTTATAAAAAAAATATGACAATTTTTTTCTACTTTATACCTAATTTATGATAACATTATTTGCACCAAATGTGTTTTCTTATCGTTAGTGAAGACTGCTAACGTTCTTCCCCGTGATCCTATTATATTCGTTCTGTCTTACGAAGAGAGCACGAAAAACGAGATTTGGCGAAAAAACGAAAAGAAGCAGTACTGTATATCTCAAGCCTTCCGTAAGAATCGACACTTCCTCACTTACAAGTCAAGCTCCACTCCTTCACTCCCAACACAAGTTAGTGAGCAAAACACATTTTTTTCTATTTTTAAGGAAAACTTGCATTACGTGGCCCAGTCTTAATTCCATTAAGCGATGGAAAAGCTTATATTAGCAAGATTTTATAACGGCCATTTCGATAATAAACCATGTTTAAAAACATTTTTTACTAAAAAAAATGCGACAACCTGTTTAAAATCACCTTTTAAATGTTTTAATTTTACACAATATATAAATGTTTTAAGCCGAAGTTAAGGTTTATTTCATACGCCAATCAACCTCATTTTCACTTTTTGGATAGGGTATGAAAGTTAATACTCGGACCACGTTATGTGTTTAAAAAACTTTGGCCGAAACAAGCGTCCCGATCTATACGGTACAACCAAGAAAACCCGTTGGGATAAACGATAAAGGTTTTAGAAGCTACTCACGGAGTATCACGATATTTTCTCGTCCTGTCATCGCAAAAGAGACAGGGGAAACGTTAGTGACTGACTATAGTGGGGTTAATTACTACTGTAGTAAGCATGGGATGCGTTGCAATACTGAAGAATCGTATCATTTTCAGAAGAGTTTCTGGATTTTTCTTTTTTTTAGTTTGGTTGGAGTAGTGGTGGTGGAAATAAAGAGGAAATATCTCTGATGAGTACGCTACCTAGTAGAAGAAATCTCTATTTTGAATCGTCTTGTCCAAATATTAGTTCTGTCTGCTGGCTACTCATCCAATAGTACTCAGTATTTTTCTCAGCACTGTAAACAACCTCATCTTATTGGATCGTTCTGAAGTAGAAACTAGATTCGTCGTTCGCATATTTCTTCCAATCGTTTTGCCTCGAGAATGTTTTATTATATTACTGAAAAAAACAGCAGATTTAGCACAGCTTTCTATGCATGTACGAGCACCTGTATAAAGTTAGCAAGACATGTATAAACACTTACATGCACACTTGACTGAAAAATAAATGTATCAAAATTGATTGACTTGATCTTTGGTTAGTTTGTTTAAAAACATAAGTTCTCGAAAGGCTGCCTCTCTTCTGACCTCAATTATTGTTAATAAACTACAGAAAACCTCAATTAAGCACTATGTCTCAAAACGACTTAACCATGGTCTTATCGTTCCATGTTGGGAGTAACTTTGTTTATATGCGTTCGTTGATAACGTATTTCTTACAAAAAGGCATAAACTGCAATCATGGTCTCTCGATCCAATACAGATATCTGTTAAATAACATAAACCAGTTTTCCCATGGCGATAGCTTCAGATTAAAATTCGACCTTTTTCAGTCATAATTCCCAGTAGCGTGATTCAAACGTGTTTTGATATATTGTTTAGTTACCAGGAAAGCATTATGTGTAGCCCCGGAGCATGTGTCTATATAACTAGTTTAGGAATATGAATGAGCATGCGGAATGTTGTAAATGTATCATCAGTTGGGTCTAGTAATGTTAACCATTATGCATCATGCTCATGGTTTTACGTAAAGCATTTAGTTTAAATGTTGCAATAATAGCTATACTCTAAAAGCTCTTCTCATTGAAGTCATGTTTCAGTACGGCGGCAAACTTTACTACTACTGCTACTGCCACAGCTACTGCTACTGCTACTGCTACTGCTACTGCTACTGATGCTGATGCTGCTGCTGCTACTACTACTGCTACTGCTACTGCTACTGCTGCTGCTGCTGCTGCTGCTACTACTACTACAACTATAACTACTACTACTACTACTACTACTACTACTATTACTACTACTACTACTACTACTGCTATTGCTACTGCTACTGCTGCTACTGCCACAGCTACTGCTACTACTACTACTACTACTACTGCTGCTGCTGCTGCTACTACTACTACTACTGCTACTGCTACTGCTACTGCTGCTGCTGCTGCTGCTGCTACTACTACTACAACTATAACTACTACTACTACTACTACTACTACTATTACTACTACTACTACTACTGCTGCTATTGCTACTGCTACTGCTGCTGATGCTGCTGCTACTACTACTACTACTACTTCTGCTACTACTACTACTATTACTACTACTACTATTACTACTACTACTACTACTACTACTACTACTACTACAGCTACTGCTACCGCTGCTGCTGCTGCTGCTACTACTACTACTACTACTACTACTGCTGCTGCTGCTGCTGCTGCTGCTGCTACTACTACTACTACTACTACTACTACTACTACTACTACTGCTACTACTACTACCCAATC